>QJNZ01001316.1:0-18223 GCA_004155055.1 Monosporascus sp. CRB-8-3 | reverse complement strand
CGGAAGAAGGGGGGTAAAGGGGAAAAGGATAAAAAAAGAAAAAAAAAGAAAAAAAAAAAGAAAAAGGAAAAAAGAAAAAATGTAACGAAATAAAACAAAATTAAACGTTAAAAGAATATGTCCGCCGGAATGTTAACGACCCGGCCGTAATAAGTATCGGCGGGCTGCTCGTCGAAAGAAAATCCGCCTATGCCGAACCGTCGACGTTAAGGCGGTTCGGCGTTGCCGTTAGTTATTAAGGCCCACTTAGTAACGCATCGCCGATATACCGAAACCGTTTTTAAATATCGGGTTAATAAGATAACGTTTTAATAATACCTTTATAATTTAACGGTACGGGTCCGGATATTTAATATCCGGAAATATAAATTCGAATTTTATTAAAAATAACCGGAAATTTTAACGTTTATATTTTACTTTACGTATAAAATTATTTTTATTAAACCCGGAAAACCCCGTTATTTTTTCTTTTTTTAAACGGATAATAACGGCCGTACGTAAACGGTAATAATATTCGGAATTTTTTCTTTAATTTTTAAAATTCTTTATTTATTATTTTTAATTTTCGTAATTTTTTTTTTTCCTTTATTTTAAAAAATAAAGAAAAAAATTTAAGTATTTTTTAATATAAAATTAAGTTATTTTTATAATTTTTAATATCGTTTTTATAATATAAAATAATATTATTAAGTTTAGTTTATAATATTCGTTTTAAAAATTATATTAATTTAATATTACCGGACGTTGTTTTTATACGTAATAATATTATAAATAAATTAAAAGTTTATAAATTATATTATTAATTATAAGTAATTTATAAATAAAAAACGAATAAACGGGAAAAAAAAAAAAAAAAAAGTAATAAAAAAATTAAAGACGGAAACCCTTTTTTCGCCCGTAAATAAAACCACAATACGCGTTTTAAAGTACCTGTAATTAATTATCCGATTTAATATAATTAATATTTTTTATTTTTAAAAATTAAAAGTTTCGTTCGTGAAATTCGCCTTATTATTAATTAATTATTTATTGTTAAAACGATATAAATTGTATATTAATAATAATTATCCGTATATTTCGATATTTATAATAACGACCGTAACGTTAACGTTTTTTTATTATTTATAAAAGATCGAAAAATTAAAATCGTTTTAAAGGCCAATTTTAATTTAAAGCGTACCCGTTTAGTAAAATATTTACTTTATTTACGTTTCGTTTCTTTATCGCGCTATTATTTTCTATATAAAATTAACGAAATCGCCTATTTATAATAAATTAATAAATATAAATATTAAAAAGCGGGCGCCGAAATAATACTTTAAAGCTTTAAATAAGGCCCTATATAAAATAAGATTTATAAATATTTTTGTTTTTATTAAACGAAAAAGGGTAAAAGTTGAAAAAGTTAAACTTTAATAATATTTTATATAAATTGTATAAAAATTTATTAAAATCGAAGCTTTTTGTTATAAAAAAAACTAATTTTCTTTTTTAAAAAAAGATTTAAGGGAATAATACGCCAATTTAATTATATTTAATAAGGTATATAATAGTAGGTTTATTAATAATACTTAACGAAAGTACCGCGGAAAAGAAAAAAAAACCTTAAAGTAAACTCGGAGATAAATAAGGAAATTAAATAAATAAATCGTAAAATGGTAGGAAATAATGGCCTAAGGATAACATTATAACGTCTCAAAAAGAAAGATAACGATTACGTAAATTAGCAACCTATATATAACTTTAGTTTTAATTATAAAAACCTGGATAATTATTTTTTAAATAATAATAAAAACCGAAATCGATAATAATACGATTAATTAGCAAAAAATAACTGTTAAGTTTTTATGGAATTTCTGTAAATGCTTTTAATTAGGACGATTTTAATTAGGGAAATATCAAAAATACGGACCTTTAGCCGTAAAAACGAATTTCTAACCGCGTAAATCGAAACGTAATAATTTTAAAAGTTTTTAAGTAAACCGAAACGCAAGTAAACGGAAGCCTTAAAAATCAGATACGTAAGGTATTCTTTACCAAACCTGCTTAAATCCCCCTTATATATTATCCTAATATATTTACGCATTTTTTAGGAAAACTTTAGTAAGTTTCCGTTTTAACGATAAAATAACTTTATTCGTTTATTATCGAATTATTTCCGATTGATTTTTAAAGGAAAAAATTAATCCGCTAATAAGGTTTATAATAAAATTAATTATATAAAATATAAATTAATTTTTAAAAAAAAATAAAACAAATCTTAATTTATTTTCCGATTGGTAATAAACGTAACGTAATAAACGTTTCGGTTTACCCTAATAAAAAATTTATTTATTTTAAATTCGGAATATACGGTATATATTTATAACTTTATTAATAAGTTTTTAAATTTTAAATTAACCGTATAAAGTAACAGAATATACGTAAATTATAACTTTATATTTAATAAACGGTATAAAAAAATTAATATAATATTCCAAAGCTTTAATAATACGAAAACGTTACGTTTATACGACGTAATATATTACAAAAATTTCGTATTTAATCCGGTATTTTTCCGGCAATTTCGAAAAAAAAAGGTATAAATAAAATAACAAAAAAATTAAAAATTTTATTCGGGATTAATACGATTAAATAATTTTTACGTTAATAAACTAATTTAATCGGTTCGTTATCGAAAATATTAACGTAATTATTACTTATATAGCGCTTGTAATTTATAGGCGAAACGTTAATTTATATACGGCGGGATTATTACGTATCGGTAACGGTACGATTTGGTATTTAAAATTAAACTACCTAGGGCCCGAAATAATTGTTAAGTTATAGTTTTATAAAAAAAAAAAGTCCGTTCGGAAGGATTTATAATAATTAAATATCAAATATGCGGCAAAGTAAAGGTTAAAGGGCTAATATGTTGCAAGCCGAAAAAAAAAATTATTTCGATTAAAATAACGAATTATTATCGAGTTTATAAATATCGAAGAAAACCTTAAAGGATATAAATACGTTATGTTAATTACCGATAGATATATAAGCTTTATTTAAGATATTTACTTTGAAAATCGCAAGTAATATATATTAACTATATCGGTTCGACACCTTTTCGGAATTTTGAAAAATTAAATTAAGGTATCCTTATAAGTATTCGGATATAATAAAGAGAAAGAAAACAAGAAAAAAAAGGAAATATTTAAAGAAAAAAAGAAAAGGTAATTAAAAAAAGATAGGGGGAAGGGGAAAAAAGGGAAAGGGGAAAAAGGAAAAAGGAAAAAAAAAGATATAATAAAATAATTAAAAAAAGGAAAAGCGGCAAGAATGAAGGGAAAAAAGGGGGAAGTAATTAAAAAAGGAAAAAAAGGCGAAATTAAAGAAAGGAAAAGGGAAAGTAATTAAAAAAGAAAAAGGGGAAGTAATAAAAAAAAGGCGAGGACGTAATTAAAAAAAGGGAACAAAGCCGCAAACTAAAAAAAGAAAAAGGGGGTAACTAAAATAAGAAGAAAGTCGAGTAATTAAAAAAGAAAAAGAGATAAAATAATAATCGTATAGTTTAGCAGAAATAATAACAGACGTAAGAAAAAAAAAAAGAGGGAAAACGGGGATGGGACGGATCGGCCGATCGAAATAAAAGATAAAAGGTTAATAAAACGTTGGCATATAAAACCGTTCCAAGGTTAACTTTTGCAATACGTTAATATAAGAATTAAAATTGGAAACGACGAGAATTATACAAGGCCGCGATTTAAGAATTAAAATCCGAATACGTAATTTATAAGGGAAATAAGCGAAAATAAAACGAAATAGATTAAAGGTCGAATTATACGAAGATATATTATTATAAAACGGATTGTTAACGAAAATTAAGTTAATTATATTTAAAATAAGGGAAAGAAAAAGATTAATATTTAAAAAACTAAAAGGAAAAAATAAAACCCTTAAAGCTTGAAAACGTTATATATATAATAAAAATAATTAAGCTTAATTAATACCGTAATATATATTATAAAAATTTAACGTTTAAAAAAATAACTAAAATTTAAATTAATGGTATATAATAAAATGGAATTAAAGTAAAGCTAAAGTTAATAGCAATTATAGAAAAAGAACTTACGGACGTAAAAGTTAAAAAAAGCAATAAAAATAAAAATTTTATAATAATAACCGCGAAATTTAAAAACGTAATATAAAATAATGTTAATTAAAAGGAGAAAAAAAATTTAAAAATTGGAAAACAAAAATTAAATAAATAAAAAATAAAAAGAAAAATAAAGAAAAAGATAAACAGATTTTTAAGAAATAAAATAAGGTAAAGTTTTTTTGTTTAAAAAAAGAAAAAAAGAAAAAGATAAATAACGTAAAATTAAATAAAATTAAATAAAATTTAAAATAAATTAAATTAACTAAAATTACTTTAAAATCTTTTTATATTTATTTTTACCCTTTTTTATATTATTTCCGTTATTTATTTTTTCAATTTATTACTACGGTAAATATATTATAACCTGGTTAAGGTATTGTACCCTTGCTAAATTTTTTCCCTTTTTACGCTCTTATATAACGATAAAATATTTTATATAAGCTGCCTTTTTTTTTTCTTTAATAACGATCGAACTTCGTAATTTAAATATTTTACGTTTCCCACTTTTTTTTTTCGCTTATTAACGTTTTTTTTTTCTTCCTATTGTTAAAATTCGACGTTGAACTTTTATTCGTATTATTTTATTAAAATTTAATACGTTTACCTAATTTTTACGTTTTTTTATTTTGCTTTAATTTTTTATTAAGTTATTTTAACATAATTATTACGTTTTCTTTCCAGCTTTAACCGTTCGTTTTCGTTATTAAATTCCGTTCTTTTATTTATACGGTAAACGGCTGCCGTATTATTATATTTGCCCAAGTCGTCGATTAATAACTTAAAACTTATTATAAGTTTTTTAATCCTTCGTAATATAAGGCCGTAATTTCGGCCGAACGGGATTATTCCGGAATACGCTTAACCGCAAAATAATTTAATTTTATTATTCGGCTTTATTTTCGCCCGAAAATTTCGATATACCTTTCGTTAAAGCTAATAACCGATAACGGTTTTCGATATAACAAATATTAGGAACATAAGTTATATAAATAATATTAAATTTTTATTTTTTACTTTAAAAAAAATTAATTTATTACCGGTAACCGTAAAGGATATATTCCATTTTTGCGTTAAAAACGTACCGACCTGTTATATATTTCTGGTATATATTATTAAATATTATAAAACGGTAAATTTATTAACGGTTTAATCGAAATCGAATAAGGTTATATTTTAGATATAGCAAATTCGGATTAACCGACGCTATTAACATCCGAAATTAATAATTTGTTAATAACTGTTTAATGTGTTTTTATACGTTTTAAAATTTCGGTTAAGTATTTTACGGAATACCGTTTATCAGCCGGTTATAGCAATTAACGATCGTTATAAGTAAATTTCGTCGGCTGGGAAAAATACTTTAAAGGTATTTTTATTTCCGTATTTCGAACGTTGCTATTTTCGCAATTTTTTCCGATTACCGATTAATTTTCCTTTAGTTTTATACTAAATATAACCGTATACGAACGGCGTATTTTTAATTCGTTTAAATGCCTTTATATTATTACTAAATTGTATCCGCGAAATAAAATAACAAGTAAAATAATTGTACTTATTTTATAACGATACGATATTAATAAAAATTAACGGAAACCTTTTCGATATATAATACTTAATATTTAAAAAACGTAAATAATTATTTTATTTTGTTTTGTTTTGTTTTATTTTATTCCGCCTTTATTTTTTTACCTTCTTTCTTTTTTTCTTTTTTTTTTCCTCCTTTCTTTTTTTCCTTTTTATATTAACTATTTTTTTTTATATTTTTAAAATCGATATTATTTTCCGTTTTGGCCGTTCCGTTAATGGTAATAATAACGCCGCTTTTTTAAAGTTATATCTGTTTTAACGTTTTTGGTTCGATAAAGCTTAACGGAAAATCTGGGTTCGGTTATTAAAATATGCGGAAATCGTAATATCCGTCCACGTTAACGCGTTTGCCCTAGCCGATAAATAAAAAACGCAAATATTTTTAAGGTTAAATAAGCTTAATTAAGTATATTTTAATGTTTTTCTTTTTATTATTCTTATTTATATTAATTAAAAAAAACTTTCGAACCTTTTATTTAACGGATTTGCGTTATAAGGTTTCCGTTCCCAAGGAAAATAATACGTTCCGGCTAATTATATATTTAAATATTCCGTTATCGTTTTCGTTATCCAAGTCCTTATTTTTTTTCGGGCCGTTTAATACCGTTATAAAGTTATTTAAAAGTTATTCCTGGAACGTAAATTATCGATATCCGCCACATAACGTCGGGCCGATTAAAACGATTAATTATTATTTTTCGTTTTTTTATAACCGTTCGTTAAGGTTTACTTAATAAATATATATTTTAATATTAAACTTACGCTAATCGCCTAAATTATACGTACGCATAAGTACGGTATAAAAATTATACGGCTTGAACTGTAATTGGGAAAAATTAACTGGAACTAGGAAACGTTTTTTATCGATAACGTTAAGTTATTTATATTTACGTTCCGGTCCGGTATATATAATATATTTATGGATTTATAAAAGTAATTAACTTATTTTTTTCTTATTCTGTATATAAAATAACCGAAATTTTCGCTTTGCAACTTAAAAAATAATACGGGCAACCGGAATTATGGTAATAGTTTTATTACCTTTTTCGAAAACCGTAAGGTTCTTTTTAAAAACGGCGATAAGTTTATTATAACCCGGTTATATTCGGATAAAGGAAACCCGTTATACCGGCGTTTTTTTCGTTCAGGTGGCTTATCTTTTAAAAAAAACGTTATACGGAATTACCGGGTACGTATTAAACGTTTTTTCGAACAGCTTTTCGTATTTATCTATATCGCTAACAGCCAACCCGGAAAATCCGGCAAAATCTTATCTTTTCGTATATATAATTCCGGCCCAATCGGTAATCGGAATATTATCGTCGAAAACGGCGTCGTTTATCCTTATACGATTAAAGCGAAATAAAATTTTCGTAAGATTTTCCGGTACCCGCCACCGTATATTTACTTTATCTTTATCCGGTATATTAAGTTTATACGGTTATTTTTCTTTTAATTCGATAATTAAATATTGTTTTATAACGACATTAACTTATTCGTATTTAATTTTTTTTTAACCGTGGTTTTTTTCCGTTCTGGCGTTAAACGAAAAACGTACGTCCGGAAAAAAAGATAATATATTTTAATTATAAAGTAAGTTACGGGCGGCCTTATATATTAATACGTTAAGATATATAAAAACTTGTTTAAATATTATTTAATATTAATAAGTAATGGTTTTTATCGTTACCCATTATTTAATTAACGTAATTTATTTTTTTATTATTAACGAATTTAACGAATAAATTCGTTATTATTGTTACCGCGTTCGTTTCGGTGATAAAAATAACGATTATAGTAATTCGGCCGATTTCGAAAATGATAATTTTATTACGTATATTATTGAAACGTAACGGATAATAACCGCTTAGGCGAATTATATGAATATTACGTATATAACCCGTTACGGAAAGTTTATTATAAATTTCATTATAATGTAAAAAAACGGGAAAAGTATTTAATAGTAAGTTAAAAATAATATCCGTATATAAAATTTAATAAATAAATGATTCCGGCAAATAATAATAACGATACCGCCGGTGGTTATTTAAGTTCCGGCTCCGGTTTCGGTTTTATTAATTATACCGGCGCCGGCGTGTCTTAAACGTTTAACTTTTTTTCCGTTTCGGTAAATAATTTATTAAAAAAACGGAAACGGTAATTTTTTTATAGGTTAAACGTTTTGTTATTTACAAAATAACGATATTTTCCCGAACGGATACCGGTTTAGAGTTAAAGTATAACGGTAATATTCGCTTTAAGGTTTTTTTAAAATGAAACGTATTTATTATCCAGTTTAATTTTTTTAAAATTTATTTAAAAATAATTTAATTTAATTTTTGTTAAAGTTATTTAGAAATTACCCGTTTCGATTTTAATTAACGTTATCCGGTAATTGCTTGGTTTATTTGTTAATAACGTTATGTAACGTTAAAATTGTTTTAACGTCGATCGAAACCGAAATATCCGTATAATAATTATTCGGCGTTTATCAGGTAATCGTTTGGTTATTATTTAAATTTTTGTCCGTATATGTTTACCGTAAAAAAAAAATTTAATCCGTTTAAATTAATTATTTAATTCCTAATTAAATACGAAAAACGTTATTTTACTTAAAATTATTAATATTTTCGATATTAACTTTTTTTATTAAAATTAATTTAAAATTATATTAACAAAACCTTTTCGTTTTTTTTTTACTATTTAAAAAATAATAAGCGGTAACGTTATTCGATAATTAAATACCGGAAACGTAATTAATTCCGAAAAACCGGTAGCCGGGTGATAACGCAGATATATTCCGGTTCGTACAATTTCGAAAATTTTAAAATAACAATTTTACGGCGGAATTAAAATTAATATTTAAAAACGAAATTCCGGAATTCCGGAAATAATAATAACGCGTTTTACGATTATTAACGAATTATTTTATTTCCGATTTAAACGAAATTATCCGAAACGTTTAACCCGAATTTTAATAATTATAATATTAACGATAATAATAATAATAACCGTAATTATATTTTTAATTTTACGTTTTATTATACGTTACGTTAATAAAGATCGAAAAATAAAACGTTTTTATATTACCGGCATATTATTAGCTATAATTAGTTACCGTAATTATAATTTTTTTTTTTTTTTTTTTTATTTTAAGTTATAACTTTTACCGGCGTTATACGAATAACGATATTCATTCAGTTTTTTAAAAACCCGGCAAAATTATTAGCAACGTTATTATTTTATAATCTATCGTTATAATTATTTACAAATACTTTATTAACGATAAAAAGTTTTTAACGTAATATAATTAATTAATTACAGCGTACCGGTTAAAACGGATAATATTAAACAAATATTACGTACGGTATACCGGTTAAATATATAAAATATTTAAAATAAATAATAATAATTCGATGTTTAAATATTTTTTTTAATAATTACGTTTTCGGTAAATAAATTTAAGTAATTATATAAGTTATATAATTTCAAACTAGGACGCATTAATATAATCCGTAAAGAAATCCGGAACCTTAATTTATAATATTACGTATATACGAAAATACCATCCGCATTTACCGGAACTACCAAAAGCCGGCCGTTTATTTAACGTTTAAAAACGTAATCAGGATTTACCGGAAATAATTCAACCTAATTAATTCCATAACGAAAATACTAATTTTTTTAATTTATATCCATAACGTTAACAAAATTACCGAAATTTTACGTTATTTTAAATATTACGAAAAATTTAACATAACGGAAATACGGCCGATATTTTTAAATAAATAAATAATTACCGGTGGAATATTTACGGTTATAAATACGGTTAATTATAAATTTAATATTCCGGAAATTAAATTCGTTTTCAATTATAAAAAGCCGGTATCCTTAATATAATACCGATAACAAACCGGCCGGATTATTAAAAGTAAAAAAAAAAAATCAATACATTTATTATTATATATAATCCGTTACCACCGTTATATATTTCGACCGATAAATAATTTAATTAATATTCCGTCGATAATTATATCTTAAACTTAATTTACCGGCACGTCAATTTCGACGTATATTTTAACAATTATAAAATTTTTTTTTTTTATAGCAAAAAACAGTAACCCGGGCCGTAAATTACTTTACGATTAATACCACTTTTATAAATTATATTACAATATCAGCTTAATTACCGGCAAAGCCGAAAAGGTTACGTAAAATATTTTAAATATGGCAAATCTTATAACGTTAACGTTAAACGGCAAATTAATTGTTATCGTAATTAAAATTAAGTTATTAACGAAAGGTTATAATATAAATTATTATATTTTAATAATCAATAACAAACCGGCAGTAATTTTATTTATTATTAATTCGAATTAACATTTAAAAAATATATCGTAGCTGGATTAAACTATAAAGAAATTATTTTATACCTTTAATTCATCAAAATTTTTAATTTTTATATAACGGCTTAAAATTAATAACCGGCTAATTCAATAAATACCGGCCGTAATTTATATTAATTTTTCCGGTAACTTAACAAATACCGAATTTTTTATTTCTGCCGGTATTAATCCCGGTAATAATAAAACGTTAGTTAATAATCGGCTAAAAGCAATTAATATCGTTATATATACGAAACAATCCGTTTATAAACCGGCGTCCGAACCGGCGTTTAAACCGGCACCTGTACCGGTATCCATTCGGAAAAATAAATCCGTTATCGAACTTTATTAAAATTAAGGTTTTTCGTATATTAGATAAAAACGGTATAATAATTTCCGGACGTTTTTTTTAATTAATTAAAAAATCCGGGTTATATTGCCGTTAAGTTTGTTAAACCCGATAATAATATTTTGTATTATTATCATTAGCAAAAATAAATAAAAAACGGACCGGGAAAATAGCCGGCGCCTTTGATAAAATATACCGGATCAGCTAGAAATATAATTACGCCATTAAGTTTATATTTATATTTTTTATAATTTCCGGCCCGAATTTAATAACGTTAAAACCGTTAAATATAATACCGACGAACATTTACGTTTTTATTACAAAAATCAAGATTTTTAATAACCATTATATAACGTTACGTACGGACGATATAGCAAAAACGGTAAACGGGCCGTTATATAAAAACTTTATTCGAATTATTTAACTTACGGCATATTTTAAAACTTTTATAAACGGTAATAACCTGGGTTAGATAAAAATAAATAAAAAAAAAAAATAACGAATACAAAATACTAACAATATACGTATTTAAAATTACTTAAATACGTTACCGGATTAATATTATAATATTTCGGATTTAAGGAAAAATTATACCGGTAAAATTATTAAAACATAAAACCGGTATTAAAATTAATAACGGAAAATTATTTGTAATCCGAAAACGTATAACGTATTTTCGGAAAATAAATCGGATAAAAGGTACGGTTTAAATACGCCATTAAAAATAAGTATTTTTATTATTTTTTCGTATACGTATCGGAATTTATAAAAAAAACGGATACCGGATAATATTAAAAATACGGCAAAATAAGTGGTATAATTAATAAAATATATATTTTATATTACGTAAGTAAAAATAATTAATTACGGACCAGAAAATAAATAATTCGGTTTTAATTAATAATAAAACGAAATAAGTATTATGATAACGTTAAGTATTCCGGAAATGTTGAAAATAACGCAAAATATATTAAATTAATATCGAAAATCTGTTTATAAAATGTAATATTATAACGATTTATAAATACGAAATAATAATATATTTTTTTCCTTTTTTTCGAGTGTTACGTCCGGTAAAAGAAAAAGAAAATTAAACTTAAAAAATATATATACCGTACGGGCTAATTAACCGATTTATCCGTAATCTTATATTTAACTTTTATATCCAGCTTTTTTACCTAGTTTTTTTATTTAACGCCTTATATTTTACACTTTTTTAACTTTCCGTTTTTATAATAAAATTTCGTTTATATAATTATTTTTATCAAAAGAAATCAAATAAAAAAACTTAACGTAATTAACTTCCTATATAATAATATATATATTATATTTAAAACCGTATTAATTATTCCGATTAACGTTTATATAACTTATTTTATAGCATTTTTAACTTAAAGCTTTATCTTTTATATTTAGTTAATCCTTTTCGTTATTACATTTTTCCCACCTTATCCGAACCTTATCTTTTTTTTTTTCCGTATTAATCGTCAACTTTTACCTAGGTTATTCAGGCCATTTTTAAAGAAAATACGGCTATAATCTTTATATTAGGTTTTTATAAATATTTCCCATTTACCAATACGACATATTATATTTTCCGTTTAGCAATACGCGTTTTTTTTAATTATCGAAATCCGGTAACCGTTTATATTTCGGTTTAAATATAAGCTATAATTCAGGTTAAATATATTTAAATATAAATAATAAAAACGGCCGAATTTATTTAAACAGTAACGCGAAAATAAAGCATAATTATTTCGGATATATAAGCAAATAATTACCGGAACCAAATAACGGAATTATATACCTAAAAAACGGAAAACTTTAAGGTTATTTTTCTTATTAATAATATATTACTTTTAATTTTTTTCCCGGTAGTACAAGTTTATATTTATAAGGTACGTACCAATAATTATATTTCTTTACCTTTTATAAAACGCGGTAATTAATTAAACCTTAACAAATTATTATTTTTTTTATTATATAACGGAAATAGAAACTTTTTAAACTAAAACTTTCCACCTTTTTTGACGTCGTATTCCTTTACCGTTAAGCTTAAGTACTTTAAAATCAAGGCCGTTATTTTATATTCTATAACGCGTTTTTTTCGTCCTTATAAATCGGTAATTATCGGATTTATTTTTTATTATTATAGATTTCGGGCAATAATATAAAATACGGAAATAATTTATAGTTTATACGTATAAAAGGTAAGCTGGAAAAATATTTTAACAATTACGATAAAAATAAAAAAGCTATTAATAAAATTAAATTTCTTTTAAATTTTACGGTATAATTAAAGTAATAACCGGGTATATTCGTTAATAAAAACAGTATCGAATAATAAAAATTAACGTTTTAATTATATATATAACATATTAACTTAATAATTCGTTAAGCCGGTTTTAATAATAATTTTAAGGTAAATTATAAATTAAATATATCCCGGGTTTTTTACTTTAATTATTTATTTTATTTCGTTAAAGATTAATATAATTCGCTTGTTACCGATTATTTACGCAGCTTTAAAAATTGCAATTATAATATTTAAAAATACGTTTTAAATAATTATTTAAATAAAGGTAATAATATATTAAAAATTTAAATAAGTTTTATTTTATATAATTACAAATATTCGTTATAATAATATAATTATTATATTATTACAGGTTTTTTTTTAATAAAAAAGTAAGGTAACGTATTATATAATTAGTCCGGACGTATAAATATTCCAAACGGATTTTCGGCATTTTATAATAACTAATCTATATAATTTAATCGTAATATATCTAATTATTTCTAATTAATCGTATTATTTTTCGCCGACCGTATTTATAACTTTTAAATAAATGTATGCATTATATTAAAACCTGTTACGGACGTTATGTTGTTATTTTTTCTTTTTAACCTGTTAGTAATCATTTATTTCTTAACGCGTTTAAGTTAATATTACCTTTATTTCGTATGATTTAAAATTAACCGATTAAATAATTATTTTCGATTAAATTTTTAATCCAAATATGTAAGCAGTTTTTATACGGTTTTTATACGTTAAAGATATACGTCGGGAAACGCGTTATAGAACGTATTAAAAAGCGTGTTAAGGGGCGCGTTAAAAGCGTTACGGGGTATTTCGTAAGGCGTATAATAGGGCGTATAGTAGGGCGTATTAAGTTTGATTTCCGAATAATTCGATATTTACGTAATTAAATGATTAAAACAAACGTTTTTTAAAAAGATGAATATTTGTTATATAAGACGAATAAGGTTTTTTAGATATTAAAAAGGTTATAATAAAGAATTGCTATTAATAGCTGCGGAAATTAATCGGTTACGGTCGTTTAAAAAAAAAATAGTAACTTAGTATTTGTAATAGGCCTTGATATAACGCATGTATTTGTTTAAAAGCCGTAAATACGGTTGACGAAAGATAATACGATTAATTAGAATTAATTAGATATATTATAGTCAAGTTATATAAATTAGTTGTTATAAGGTGTTAAAAACCGTCCGGAATATTGGTATAGTCGTAATGCTTATATGGTACTTTAATATTTTTTTAAAAACGTTAATTTTCGTTTTGCTTATCGAAAAGTTAAGTAGAAACCGTCCGATTAGATTATACCGGTAAAATAACCGCGTAAACGAAATAAAAAATAAAATTTCCGTTATATATTTTTTTAAGTTTATATTTTATTTTATCGTCCTATAATATATATATATATATATATATATATTCAGTACTAAACTGAACTTTTTAAACTTCGATATATTTAATTTCTTAAATTCCTCGGTTTTCCGTTGTTTAATACGTTTTTTAAAAAATAATATAATAGTAATAAATAAACGGATATATTTATCGAAATGGATATATATATTTTCGGACGTTATTTATTGCGATAGAAATAAGTAATAAATAATTAAAAAATTGGCGTAAAATGCGTAAAATATATAAGAGGCGTAAAATGCGTAAAATGTATATATATGCGGATATATATAAATTATAAAAATATAATTATAAATATAGGTAGAAATATAAAATTGTAAAAGATAAGTATAAAATATAAATATAAAGTATAAATATAAGATATAAGTATAAAAATAAACGTAAACGTAAATATATATATATATATAAATATAAATACAGATATAAACATAAATATAAATATAAATATAAGTATATCCGTAAATATATTTAATTACCGAAATTATATAAGTTACAAAAAATTCGTTAAGAAATAATACCGAATTATAATACGTTATTAATTAAACGTATTTTATTTTAGGTTAATATATTAAATTTTAATTAGGAAAATATATACGTATCGAGGAAAACCCCGGAAATTTTATTTAAATATTTAAAATCGTTTAGAAAAAAAGGTATGTTTTTTATTTGCTGTATTTTTTAATTAGGTATATACGTATGTTTTTTTAACATTTTTACGTTTTTTGTAAACCCGTTTTTATTAATAAATCCTTTTATTATTATTTATTTTTTCGGCTTAATATTTGCTTAAATATAATACGTATTTACGTATTTTTTAATTATTTTAATTAATTATTTCTTGCTATTATAAATTTTCGTTAATTATTAAACCGGCATAATACCCGGGATTTTCGCGTAAACGTAAATTTCGAAAAATAAATTAAACCGATAAAAAAATCCTTTATCGATAAAAAAAACGATTTAGGTAAAATTAAATTTACCGATACCAGGATTAAACGTAACCTTAAAAGGTTAAAGCAGTTTTCGGTTTATCGTTAGGTAAATTTAACGGTATTAAATATACCTTAATTTTTTAAACTTACTATTCGACTTGTCAACGAAGCCTTAGTTATTAATCGCGGTATTAAGTTTTTATATAACCCGGGTAATATTCGTAAATTCCAAAATTTTATATACCGTCGAGCACCTACGTATAACTTAACTTTTATCTTTTAGTATAAATTCTATAATATAGTATTCGGTCATAATTTTTTCCTTTTCCCAAAATATTCGTTTTTAATAATTCCGTATTAATTATATTATATCTTTTTCTTTTTAATGTTAGATAATTAATCGAATTAAATAAAAGCCCGGTATTTAATACGTATTTAAGTATCGTTTAACAGGTATTTGCTAGTCGCCGATCGGTATTTATAATATTTTATCAGTTTTAATCCGTTTAATTACGCGGTATTCGGGTAAAATTTTTATTATTAATTTCGATAAGTTTTTCCGGATTTTACTTTTTTAATTATATTTTTAAGTTATTTAATATCGTTAACGTGTTACGCTTTTGCCGTGTAATTTGTAATTAAGGCCGAAACGTAATTAAGTTTTAAATAAACGGAATATGGTATAATATATAATTTTTTAAATATTTTAAAATAAATATTTTTAATTTTTTTTATAAACCGTATTACCGGAAAACCGTATTAATTATTATTGTTATCAGATATTAAAGGTTATATTTATTAACGTCGTTAAAAGTACGGTTATTATTCGGTACTTATAATAGCGAATCGTCGGCAAAAACTTTTAAACTGCGGTAAATATCTAATTTAACGTAATTAATACGTTTTAACGGAACGGAAGGTTACCGTTTTATTTAGTATTCGTTAAAAGTTTTCGATCCGAATTTATTAATTAATTTATTATTTCGTATATTAAGCATTTTTTATATATTATTAACTTATTTATTTAAATATTTAGTATATTTAATTTTAAACTTTGTAAAATTTACAAGCGACGATATAAATAATCGGAATTATTTAATCGATACGGTATATTCCTATATTTTAGATATTATATAATTCCGGGCTTTAACTAACGTTTTTATAATAATTATAACGCGTTTATCGAAAATTTTAAATATACGTTCCGGAACGATTGCTTTAAAAAATTTAGGTTTAATTTTACCCGGTTCTCGTAAGTTAAAACGGATATCAGCGACGATACCTATTTAATAGGGAAATTATTCGGCAGAACAAACTTTCGATTTTGTGTTAAAAATTAGGTTTCGGATTTTAATTATCGCGTTACTATAACGCGTTCCGAGAATTAAAAATAAAAAGTGGGATATCGTTATAGTTATCGTAATTGCGTACCTATAAAATATTTGTAAAGTTAATTAATTAAAGGGAAGAAAAAAAAAAGGCGCTTATGTATATTAGTTTTTTTTTTAATAAATTACGTTAATTTTTTTCGGGTTTTTAATCGATTCGTTTTCGGTATATCGCCGTCGTTCGTAACCGCGTAACTTTTGCGTACGATTATTAGGTATCCGTATTTCGTTATTCGGTTTAATAAGTTTTAAAGTTTTAAGCTACCGGTTTTTAAATAACTTTATATCTAAAGTATCCGAGTTATCCGTAACTGCAATTGCCGGGCTGATTTAATTATAAGTGCTTCGTCCGGTCGTCTTATTTATAAAATTAATCGTTTTTTAATACCTGTTTCTTTTTTTTTTTTCTTTTTTTTTTCTTTTTTTTTTCTTTTTTATTTGTTTTTAAAAGGGGGGAAAACGGGCGTTTAGGCAAAGGACGGCTAATGCAGTATATAAGTCGTTAACCCGTACGATCGTTATCGTCCCCTTCGTTTCCAGAACGGTATATCGTTATTTTTAAGTTATAATCTTTTTTTACTTTATTATTTTATTCGTTTAATTTTTTGGTTAATTTCGGAACTTATTTTAGCCGTTCGTAGTATTTTTATTAAACATTAATCAAAAGCCCGTTTTTCGTACAGCTTGCGGGATTTAATTAAGTTAGCGTATTATTTTCGGAAGGTTTTTTCAGGCAAAAAGTAACGTTCGAGTTTTATAACCGCTGGAGATATCGATTATAAAACTTATTTCGTAAGGTCGTTAATACTTTTTACGAAAGTTTTCGTACTTCCGGTCCTTATACGTATACGCCGCAAAATTCGAAATATAAGCTTATTTACCTTTATAATCGTTATTTTTAAAGTATTTATTTGGATAACCCGTTCGATCGATTTTTTCGGCTTAAATAATTTTTTTCGGATAAAAATATTAACTGTTTGCGCCGTTCGGCGAAACCGCCCTTTTAGATAAGAAATAATATCGGGGTTTTTTCGACTTGATAAATTATAAGCCGCCTGAATCAGAAATCGGCCTAATTACTAATAACAAGCTTGCGGGTTTTAAATTAGAATTCGCTTACAAAAAACAATTCTAATATTTAAATCCTTTATAAATAACGGAAAACGTCGCCGTTATAATCGTTATTATAACTGTTAAAGTATATATTGATAACCGTTATTAATTTATAACGTATACCGTTTTAAAGAAACTTAATTAATTAATAATAAAATAAATTTAAAAAAATACAAAATTAAATTATTACGTAATTATTATACCATTGAAAAATTGGATTTCCAAGCGGTATATATGTATTACGTTACTTATTTAATAATTAATAATATAACGTTACGGGTTTCGATTATTCAGAACGGGAGATTAACTCCGTAAAATTATTAAATTTATATATCGGAAAAGCTAAAATAAAATGAAGGCTAAATCTTTAGGAAATAAATAACCCGGTATTACTATACGATATACCTGGACGTATATAAATATATCTAGTAATATAAAGCTGGAATATTGTTAAACTGAACCGTATCGGATTAATATGGTTAACGGTCGGATATTTACTGCTTAAATATGATTAATAAAAACGGAACCGTAAAAAGGTTATTTTACCGACCGATTAAAACGATATATTACGAAAAACGAAAAAAAAAAAAAAAAAAAAAAAAAA
>QJNZ01001315.1:0-18257 GCA_004155055.1 Monosporascus sp. CRB-8-3 | reverse complement strand
AGCACATCAGCAAGCACACCCACAAGCACACCAGCAAGCACACCCGCAAGCACACCAGCAGGCCCACCAGCAGACCCATTCTCAGCCGTCTGCCCAAGTCCACCAGCAGCCTCCACAATTGCAGCCTCAACCGACCCCTCAACCACAGCATCAAGCTTCGCCTGCCCAGCATGAACCCTCCGTTAAGCAGCAGGAAACCCACCACGAAGATGACATGGAGGTGGATAGCCAGACCGACTCGCCAGAGGAGGCGAGTCATATAGGCCCAAAGCTTATTGACGGCACGCCTTTCGTGCCGCGCTCGCCGATGGGAAATATGATGTCAGCTCCTCCGGAAGGGGGGAGCTTTCCTAGTCTTGATGCGGTTCACAAACATGTGCTTGAGTACTGCACATCGGTGGGATATGCTGTAGTGATTGGACGATCGAAGAAGACAGTTCCTGGCCTGAAGAAGGTCCTATTCGTATGTGATCGTGCTGGGAAACCGCCGAGTCGAGTCAGTCCCGAGCAGAGAAAGCGAAAAACATCATCGCGCAAGTGCAATTGTCAGTTCGGCTTCTTCGCTATCGAGCAGAGGACGCAGTGGACGATTCGCTACCGCCCCGACCAGGTGCACCTCCAACATAACCATGGCCCCAGTGAGAGTCCGCTCCTCCACCCGGCAGCGCGGAAGTTGGACAGTAAAATGGTGGCTGCGGTGAAGCAACTGAAGGAGAACGGTACGTCTCGGATTTGGAAAAAGGACCTGGAAGTCCCGGGGCTGACGGTAACAGGAATCGGTGTTTCTCAGACTTTGGAGATCCTGCAATCACAGAATCCGCACGTACCCTTGCTACCTAGGGATATTTATAATGCGCGTGCCGCTATTACCCGGAATCCGTCCAAGGTCGAGGCGGGGATTGCCGAGCAAAGACCGGCGATATATAGTAAGCCGGCACCCACTGCTGAGGAACGCATCAGGTCAGATCTCCGGCGGGAGCTTGCCCGGGCCAAGGAGGAATTAGACAAGGTCAAAGAAGATAGTAGGAAAGAGATCGATGATTTGAAGGCGAAGCTTCGCGAGAAGGAGAAGATAATTAGGAAGTTCGAGATGTTCATCGACATCTGCAATGAGCGAGTTATGGTACAGCGGGAGCGACTCAACGATGTGGACGAGCAGGAGAATAATGGCGAGGCAAGCAGCGCGAGCCGCTGAGGAGGGAGGAGGGATGGTCACTGCATTTTCCGGTCAAACAAAATACGAGTTACGCAGCGTTGGGGTTCGGTTTATCGAGGACTAGCATCAGGCGCCTAGAGGTTGTCATGACTGGGAAAGATTGACGGCATAGGATGATGTGGGCTTTCGGTGTTTTGGCAGGTCTGGCTGATTTAAATGTTAAAAGGCGTGATGGGAGTCTGGCGCCTTTGCTATGTATCCTACTAGCTGGAGCATTTCTGAGATTTAATTATTGTAGCAGGGCCCAGCTTCTGCCGTCCTTTTAAGCTTAAAGCCAGCAAACAAGTCCCGATTTATGCATGGGGTCTGCTCGAATGTACGTACGTGTGTAGGTAGTATCCTAGCACTTTGATGTGCGGACCCGGTGGTGTGAGTAAGTTGAGCAGATATCCCTGGACCATTCATATGGTACACAAATGCCATCTTACGCGCAAGATGGGGTATATATGCATACCTCCCCGAGCCGTCTCCTTATGCAGTCAGACGGATAGGGACACCACCCCTGGCTGCCTTGAATGCCTATACTAGTAGTCTAACGGCTCTTCTGCCAGGTACCCAGGTACTTATCGTCTCAATCCATCCAATATTCAGCCAATCAGGTCCGGCAGGGTGACCTGTCTCCAGTGTTGAGTCGGGTTTCTTTAGCTGCAGTCGCGACCGTTTGACGCCTGGCGCGTACATACCTAAAGCTAAAACATGTGGATTTATTGACGTTGTCGATGATTGATGCGGTGTCGCAGGGGCCCATACCAGATCGCTCATGCAATACTAACTCAATCCTACACACGCTATTCGTGCATGCAAACGCATCCTTCTCCTTTTGTCTATTTACTTGCGAGACCGCGAAAAAAAGAAAAAATAAACTACATATCGACAAGGACGACTCAGCAAGGCGCTTCGAGGATTCCACGGTCATTACTTTGATCCCCCCTTTTCGATCTCTGTACAATACGGCCGGATCAGGATTATTGTCTCCTGATATATGGGTTTCCTCCACTGGCTGGTATTCCGAGAAATGCGATATACCCTTCCATAACGCACTTCGCCTTCAAATATAGATAGCCACGATGGAGGCCGTGGCATCTCCTTCTCCTTTGACCTCCCAGAGCCCCGGCGCAAATGGCGACGGCCCTTCCGCCTTCATCAGCATCGACCCGGCCCTTGTGATTGACTATCTGGCTTCTGTCGCCGCCGTCGCTCTCGGAGCGACCCGCGAGGATCTTGAAAGTCCCGGTAGTCTGCTCTCTAGGGCGAACTATGCCGATACTCTTCAACGATGCACTCGTTTCGCGTCCGATGCTCAGGTCGCGCTGTACATCCAGAAGGAGACCTCGCCGTCAACCGACATCCCTGATGGTTCTGTAGATACTGGTAAGCCCCCGTCGCTATGGCAGAACACGACCGCCGAGCTACTGATGCTAACTGTGTGCCTAAGTATCTCTTAAATATACATATGCGATCACACCCGAGATTACTTCTTCGCCCACCATAATAGCCTATCTCGCGCTCCTCAAACGCCCCCAGGCCATAGACCCTTCGTTGCCCCTGTCTTCGCAGATACAAATTCAAACGTTGCCCGGTGCCGGATCCCTCAGTAGTCTTGTTGCCGAACAGGGCCCTTCTGCTTCTCCTTTTGAGATTCTTCATTCTATCGTTCACAATGCGCTGGCGCCCTATTTCGATGCCAATACCAAGACTTCGCAGGCGGTTAATGGCGCCAGGAGTCGAGCGGATGTAGACGCGAAGACCGGTATACCCATCACCAAGAAACGAATGACTGAGCTTGAGTTGAGCTTGCTTCATCTCCAACAGAATGTCGAGATACCAGAATTGTCTCTTTCCTTTCACCCTGTCGTCCAGGCAGCGTTGGAAGAGGCGCAGGCTCGAAACGTTAAACCGTCAACCGACATGATAGCCCCGAGCCTTCTATCTGACAGCACATTCATGAATAATCTGCAGTCAACAGTAAATAGCTGGATAAAGTCGATTCAGGCTATCACCAAGCTCACCCGCGACCCCGTAACAAGGACGGCCACGCAGGAGATCAACTTTTGGCTGTCGATGGAATCTGCACTCGAAAGCATCGAAGGTCAGCTGCGGAGCGAAGGCGTCATGTTGACCCTAGAGATTCTCAAGCATGCGAAGCGATTCCAGGCCACTGTCAGTTTCACAGCCGATACTGGCCTGAAGGAAGCGATGGAGATGGTTCAGAAATATAATCAGCTTATGCGAGATTTCCCGCTCGACGAACTTCTCTCGGCAACCTCGCTGCCAAAGGTCCAAGATGCTATAGGTCAGATCTTCAACCATATGAACAAGAAGATGAGATTTAGCAACTACCCCATAGCCCGCACTTTGCATCTCGTTGAGGCTGTCTCGGCGGATCTTGAAGAGGTTGTGCACCGCCTCCTTCCCGGCTCGGAGTTGGTGGATCTCGATTATAAGGAGTTCAAGAATATCATGGCGACTACGGATGGTATTTTCAGGTCCTGGGACGACCACGTCAAGGAGTTCATCAAGATTGCAAGAGACACCACGCGCAGGCGGAATGAGAAGTTTATTCTCATTCGAGTCAACCCGAAGCACAATGAACTACAGGCGCGGCTCAAGTATATTGACACATTTCGTGACAACCACGAGCAGCTGCAGCGGACGATCGTCAATGTTCTCGGCCCGAAATCGACCGTCAGCGGCCTGGCCGATGAGCCAACTACCAATGGCGTCGCCCTCGTCGAGGAGATGGGCGACGTAGACGCCGTCGAGGAAGTGCGGCAAGCCTGGGAGGCTCTGAAGAACGTGGACTTGCTTGACGTGACTCCAGAAGGGACGCAGAGATGGGTCAAGGCGGAAAACACGTACAATGAGCGTACTTCCAGAGTGGAAAACTCCATCATCGCTAGGCTACGTGACCGTCTTGCGACTGCAAAGAACGCCAATGAGATGTTCCGCGTCTTCTCGCAGTTCAATGCGCTATTCGTCCGTCCCAAGATTCGAGGCGCCATTGCCGAGTACCAGAACCAGCTCATTGAGAATGTGAAGCAGGCTATTGCGGCATTGCATGAACGTTTCAAGCAGCAGTATGGACACTCTGAAGCCCACGCCATGGCTCAGCTCCACGATCTTCCTCCCGTGTCCGGCGCCATCATCTGGGCACGCCAGATCGAGCGCCAGCTTGACGGCTACATGAAGAAAGTCGAGGATATCCTAGGCTCGGACTGGTCTCTCCATACCGAAGGACAAAAACTGCAGGCGGAAAGTGAACTGTTTAGGAAGAAACTCAACACACAAGCCATCTACAAGGCCTGGATCGAAGACGTACAGCGGAAACATATCTCGATATCTGGTCGTCTCTTCAACATCAACCGGGTACGGGCTGCCAACAATGCCTTGGATCTCTCGGTCAACTTCGACGCGCAGATCATCACGCTGTTCAAGGAAACCCGAAACCTCGGCTGGCAGAATTTCAATGTGCCTAATTCCGTGAATAATGTCGCAAAGGAGGCGAAGAGAGTCTATCCGTATGCTGTCAGTTTGATGGAAAGCGTGAGGACCTTCGCTCAGACGACGCGCCAGATCTCAGAGATGTCAGAGGTGTCGATCTTGCTGAGCGGCTACCAGAATGATGTGCACGTACTTATTGCGAAGGGTATTCCGTTGAAGTGGGAAACTTTTGTAAACACATGGGAATCGTACCAGAAGCCATTCCTCCCTAATGGTGGCCTTGAGCATCCCATTGGTCGAGGAACTGAGAGCAAGCACGTCTTGTTCGTTCGAGACTTTGCCGCGGCAGCGTCGCTGCTCCAGTCTAAGACCGTTGCTCTCGCGGCCATTAATGTCACAGTGCAGAAGGCGCTGGCGGAACTCGCTACCTGTCCGTATGAGGCCTCTGAATTTCAATCGCGCCTGCAGACCATCCAAGCTGCTGTCGATCAGCTGAACTTGGAACAGTATGTTAATCTCGGCTTCTGGGTCGAGAGGATGAATGAGCGTATTAAGCTTACTCTACTCACCCGTCTGCATCGAGCCGTCTCGGCCTGGATTGAGGCATTTGAGGACGACACCCCTATAGAACATCTCGAATCCGTCCGAAGGAAGCAGCTAGCGCTCTCTGGCGAACCCCTGAAATCCGACGCACCGACCATGAAGCACCTGACTCACGAAATCACCATGCGAAACCAAGTCATCTACCTAGATCCTCCCCTCGAGTTTGCTAGGGCTAGTTGGTTTCTGCAATTGCACGACTGGATTGGCATTGTCTGCAACCTTCCAAAGATAAAGGCATCCAGATATCAAATGACCCTGACTTTGAGCACTGTTGTGCAAGAAGACGCTCGTTTCAATGGACTCCCTGCGGACTGCACCGATGTCTTAGGTAGGGTCTACACGACGATAGAGAAGAAACTGACCAACATCAGCGAGTACGTGGATAAATGGTTACAATTCCAGTCGTTGTGGGACTTGCAGTCGGAACAGGTCTATGAGATCCTGGGCGACGAGCTTTCGAGATGGTTACAGCTGCTACAGGAAATTCGGAAGTCACGAGCGACGTTTGACACCAGCGAGGTGAGCCGCTCGTTCGGCCATATCACAATCGACTACGATCAAGTGCAGGCGAAGGTGAACGCCAAGTATGACCAGTGGCAGCATGAGATACTAATGAAATTTGCGGGACGACTGGGTACTCGCATGAGGGAAGTGCACGGCGAAATTGAGAAGGCCCGGAGAGACCTGGAGCAACAGAACCTCGAGGCTAGCTCTACTGCCCAAGCCGTTCAGTTCATAACTATTGTCCAAAGCTGCAAGCGCAGAGTCAAGGCTTGGGCCCCCGAAGTCGAGACTTTCCGTCAAGGCCAGTCGACACTTGTCCGGAATAGGTACACCCTACCGAACGACTGGATTGATGTCCAGCAGGTAGACTCGCAATGGGAAGCTCTCAGTGAGATCCTGGCAAGGAAATCAAAGATCGTGCAGGACCAGACGGATGCCCTCAAGGCCAAGATCATTGCAGAAGACAAGGTCGTGGTAGACAAAATTGCGGAGATTGTCATCCAATGGAACGAGGAGAAGCCCGTCTCGGGCACCATCGCGCCAGAAGTCGCGTCCGCCACGCTCAGTTCTTTCGAGGCCCGCATCACCAAACTGCAGGAGGAGACTGAGATGGTGTCCAAAGCTAAAGAAGCTCTCGACCTTCCAGCGAGTCCCGAGTCTTCTCTCCCGATCATCTTGGAGGAAGTCCAGGACTTCAAGTCCGTGTGGGCAGCTTTGTCAACTATCTGGAAGAGTCTGAACGAGCTTCGCGAGACGCTCTGGGGAAGTGTGCAGCCTAGGAAAATCCGGTCTTCGATTGATGGCCTCATCAAGATGACCAAGGACATGCCAAGCAGGATGCGCCAGTATGCCGCTTTCGAACATATCCAGACCGTCCTTCGTCAATACCTCAAGGTGAATAGTATCCTGGGCGACCTGAAGTCCGAGGCTATCAGAGATCGGCATTGGACGAAAATTTGGAAAGAGATCAAGCCCGGCCGACGATACTCGCCAGTGTCTATGACCCTTGGAGACGTTTGGGATTTGAACCTAGTTGCGACAGAGGTCATTGTTAAGGATATCATTGCTCAAGCCCAGGGCGAGATGGCCTTGGAAGAGTTCCTGAAGCAAGTGAAAGAGACTTGGAACAGCTACCAGCTGGAACTCGTCCCGTATCAAAGCAAGTGCCGTCTCATTCGCGGCTGGGACGACCTTTTTGCTAAGTGCAGTGAGAACCTCAACTCACTTCAGGCGATGAAACATTCGCCTTATTATAAGGAATTCGAGGAGGAGGCCTCGTCGTGGGAGGACAAGTTGAACCGAGTCCACGTCCTTTTTGATGTGTGGATCGATGTTCAGCGCCAGTGGGTTTATCTTGAGGGTGTCTTTACTGGCAACGCCGATATCAAGCACCTCCTACCCATCGAATCTTCTCGATTCCAGAACATCAACAGCGAGTTCATGGCTGTAATGAAGAAGGTCTATAAGCAGCCGATGGTGATGGACGTTCTTGGTATTGCCGGCGTCCAAAAGTCTCTAGAGCGTCTCGCTGAATTGCTCAACAAGATCCAGAAAGCATTAGGCGAATACCTCGAGAAGGAGCGCGTGTCGTTCCCGCGTTTCTACTTCGTCGGAGACGAAGATCTTCTGGAGATGATTGGTAACAGTAACGACTCGCTGCGCATTGCAAAACACTTCAAGAAGATGTTTGCTGGACTGAATGGCTTAATCATGGAGGATGAATCCACTATCACGGGTTTCACCTCGAAAGAGGGCGAAGAAGTTCGTCTCAAGAAAGAAATTTCCCTTGCCAAGGTTCCGAGGATCAATGACTGGTTGGCTCTCCTTGAGAATGGTATGAAGGCTACTCTCGCTGAGCTCCTGGCCGAAGCCATCGAAGCTTACTCTCCCATCTTCGGGTCGGATACCATTGACCAGACAGCCATGAATGAATTTATGGCTGCTTACCCAAGTCAAGTAGTTGTCCTTGCTACTCAGGTCGTATGGACGACAGCAGTTGAAAAGTCTCTCGTCGAGGGCGGTAGCACTCTCCAATCCCTGTTTGATCGCGAAGTCCACGTTTTGCGGCTCCTTGCAGAGACTGTCCTAGGCGATCTTGACGTGATACTCCGCAAGAAGTGTGAAGCCCTCATCACGGAATGCGTTCACCAGCGTGATGTCATTGAAAAGCTAGTCAAGCTCAATGCCAACACACCGACGCACTATATGTGGTTGCTACAAATGCGATACATCTACGTGCCGGAAGGCGATTATCTACAGCGCCTACACGTCAAGATGGCAAACGCGAAACTAAACTACGGTTTTGAGTACCTGGGTGTTCCCGACAGACTCGTCCGGACACCCCTGACAGATCGCTGCTTCCTCACTCTGACGCAGGCTCTCTGCCAGAGACTAGGTGGTTCTCCCTATGGACCCGCTGGTACTGGAAAGACAGAGTCGGTCAAGGCTCTCGGTGTGGAGCTTGGTCGTTTCACGCTTGTGTTCTGCTGTGACGACACATTCGACTTCCAGGCGATGGGCCGTATTTTCCTAGGTATCTGCCAGGTCGGTGCATGGGGTTGCTTTGACGAGTTCAACCGTCTGGAGGAGAGGATCCTGTCCGCCGTGTCGCAGCAAATTCAGAATATCCAGCTTGGGCTCAAGCAGGGCGCTGAAGACGAGAAGTCTCAGATAGAGCTAGTCGGACGACAGCTCCACGTAAACGCCAACACGGGTATCTTTATCACAATGAACCCTGGCTACGCCGGCCGCTCCAACCTCCCCGATAACTTAAAGAAGCTCTTCCGCAGCGTTGCAATGTCCAAGCCCGACAAAGAACTCATCGCCGAAGTCATGCTTTACTCCCAGGGCTTCAATCAAGCAAAGCAGCTGTCGAAACAGACCGTACCATTCTTCGACCAGTGTTCTAAAAACCTGTCCAAGCAAGCGCACTACGACTTTGGTCTCCGAGCTCTCAAAAGTGTTCTGGTCAGTTCTGGTGGTCTCAAGCGCGCTCGGCTTACGAATAGTGGCGGCAACATCGGTGCAGAGGAAGTGGTCGAGCCTGAAATTATTGTCCAGAGCGTCAGGGAAACTATTGCCCCCAAGCTCATCCGGAGCGATGTAGAGATCATGATGAACATTGAAGGCGAATGCTTCCCCGGTGTTCAATATGTACCGGCCAGCCTGGTGCAACTCGAGGATGCTATCCGTCGCCTCGCAGAAGAGAGGCATCTGGTTGTCAACGATGTCTGGATGACGAAGATTCTCCAGTTGTACCAGATTCAAAAGATTCATCATGGTGTGATGATGGTTGGTAACTCAGGTTCCGGAAAATCAGCTGCTTGGAGGCTGCTTCTCGATGCCCTTCAACAGGTCGAAGGTGTTGAGGGTGTATCACATGTCATCGATTCGAAGGTCATGTCGAAGGAAGCTCTATACGGAAACCTGGATTCGACTACAAGAGAGTGGACTGATGGACTGTTCACCAGTATCCTGAGAAAAATTGTCGATAACCTTCGTGGAGAAGACTCTAAACGGCATTGGATCGTCTTCGATGGTGACGTTGATCCTGAGTGGGTCGAAAACTTGAACAGTGTCCTTGACGACAATAAGCTCCTCACGCTTCCTAACGGTGAACGTCTCAACTTGCCACCTAATGTTCGTATCATGTTCGAAGTTGAGACTCTGAAGTATGCTACACTCGCTACCGTCAGTCGATGCGGTATGGTCTGGTTCAGCGAGGATACCGTTACCCCGAGCATGATGGTCGCCAACTACCTTGACACACTGAAGACCGTCGCTTTCGAGGATCTGGATGAAGATGCGGCCACGGCAAACCAGAACCCAGCCAAAGCCCTTCAGATACAGAGCCAAGTCGCCGAGTTGCTCCAAGCTCATTTGACTACCGACGACTTCATCCTCGCTGTGCTGAAGGAGGCCGAATCCTTCAGCCACATCATGGAGTTCACTATTGCTCGAGTCCTTAACACGCTCTTTTCCTTGCTCAACAAGGCAGTTCGAGATATGATCGAATATAACGCACAGCATGTCGATTTCCCATTGGATCCGGAGCAAATCGAGGATTACGTCTCCAAGAAGCTATTGCTCGCTCTCGTCTGGGCGTTAACTGGCGACTGCCCCCTGAATGACCGGAAGGTCTTTGGTGATAAAGTTGCGGGCCTGGCAAACTTCGGCTCCCCTCCACTCGACGGTACCAGCTCATTGATCGATTTTGACGTTACGCTTCCCAGAGCTGAATGGACGCCATGGCAAAACCAAGTCCCCACCATCGAGGTCAACACACACTCGATCATCCAGACAGACGTTGTCATCCCTACATTGGATACTGTACGTCACGAGGATGTTCTCTACTCGTGGCTCGCCGAGCACAAGCCCCTGCTCCTCTGTGGTCCTCCTGGTTCTGGTAAGACAATGACGCTGTTTAGCGCCCTTCGCAAACTACCAAACATGGAAGTCGTTGGTCTCAACTTCTCCAGCGCCACCACTCCTGATCTTCTCATCAAGACATTCGAACAATACTGCGAGTACAAGAAGACATTGAACGGCGTCATGTTATCCCCAACGCAGATCGGTCGCTGGCTCGTAGTCTTCTGTGATGAGATCAATTTGCCTGCGCCGGACAAATATGGGACCCAGCGCGCCATTTCCTTCCTTCGTCAACTGGTTGAACATAACGGCTTCTGGCGGACGTCCGATAAGTCTTGGGTTACGCTTGATCGCATCCAGTTCGTCGGTGCTTGCAATCCGCCCACTGATGCTGGCCGTACTCCGATGGGTGCCAGGTTCCTCAGACACGCCCCGCTCATCATGGTCGACTATCCTGGTGAACTATCACTGCTGCAGATCTATGGTACCTTCAATTCTGCGGTGCTCAAGATCATCCCAACATTGCGTGGGTATTCGGAAGCTCTTACCCAGGCCATGGTGAAATTCTATCTGGAATCCCAACGTCGCTTCACGCCTAAGATCCAGCCTCACTATGTCTACAGTCCTCGTGAATTGACACGGTGGGTGCGCGGTGTTTACGAAGCGATACGGCCTCTGGAGACACTCTCAGTCGAAGGTCTAGTCCGCATTTGGGCACACGAGGCATTACGGCTCTTCCAAGACCGATTGGTTGCGGAGGAAGAGAGGCAATGGACCGACGAAGCGGTGAGAAGAATTGCCCTGGAATTGTTCCCAACGATTGACGAGCAGAAGGCCCTTGCTGGTCCGATTCTGTTCTCCAATTGGCTTTCCAAGAATTACGTGCCAGTCGACCGAGAGCAGCTGCGGGACTTCGTTAAGGCTCGCCTCAAGACTTTCTGCGAAGAAGAGGTCGATGTCCCTCTCATCCTATTCAATGACGTGCTTGAACATGTCCTTCGCATTGATCGTGTGTTCAGGCAACCGCAGGGTCATTTGATCTTAATCGGCGTGAGTGGCAGCGGTAAAACGACGCTGTCTAGGTTCGTTGCCTGGATGAACGGCCTCAAGGTGTTTCAGATCAAGGTCCACGGAAAGTACTCGGCTGAAGATTTTGACGAAGACCTGCGCGATGTTTTGCGCCGGTGCGGATGTAAGGGTGAAAAGATATGTTTCATCATGGACGAGTCCAATGTCCTTGACTCGGGTTTCCTCGAAAGGATGAACACCCTGCTAGCCAATGCGGAAGTCCCTGGTCTATTCGAGGGAGACGACCTCGCCGCCCTCATGACAGCTTGTAAGGAAGGAGCTCAGAAGCAAGGCTTGCTCCTTGATTCACAGGAGGAACTTTACAAATGGTTCACGCAACAGATTGTCAAGAACCTGCATGTTGTGTTCACTATGAACCCGCCCGAGGACGGCCTCTCGTCCAAGGCTGCCACGAGTCCGGCCTTGTTCAACCGTTGCGTGCTGAACTGGTTCGGCGACTGGTCTGACCAGGCGTTGTTCCAGGTTGCCAATGAACTGACCCACTCCATTGACCTGGATAAGCCGAACTTCACGGCCCCTGATACTATTCCTGTGGCTTATCGCGCTCTCAGTCTGCCGCCCTCTCACAGGGAGACTATCGTCAATTCGATGGTTTACATACACTACTCCCTGCAACGCTTCAACGCCAAGCTTCAAAAGCAACAGGGTAAGGTGACTTTCCTCACACCGCGGCACTTCCTTGACTTCGTGGCGCAATATGTCAAACTATACAATGAAAAGCGTGAAGACCTCGAGGAACAGCAGCGCCATCTCAACGTCGGTCTTGACAAGCTCCGAGATACAGTTGAGAAAGTTCGTGACCTCAGGGCCAGCCTGGCGGAGAAGAAGGCTCAGCTTGAACAAAAGGACGCAGAAGCCAACGAGAAGCTACAGCGTATGGTTGCCGACCAGCGAGAAGCCGAGCAGCGCAAGAACACGTCTCTCGAGATTCAAGCAGCCCTCGAGAAACAAGAAGCAGAAGTTGCATCACGGAGGGAGGTCGTGCTGAACGACCTCGCAAGGGCTGAACCGGCTGTCGAAGAAGCGAAGGCCAGCGTTAGCAATATCAAACGGCAACACCTGACGGAAGTCCGTTCCATGGGTTCTCCGCCTGCGGGTGTGAAGCTCGCGTTGGAGGCCGTCTGCTCATTACTTGGTTATAAGATTGATGGAAACTGGAAGAACGTCCAGGCCGTCATTCGCCGGGACGACTTCATTGCCAGTATCGTCAACTTCGACAATGAGAAGCAAATGACCAAATCGCTAAGAACTAAAATGCGGAATTCCTTCCTGAATCAACCAGATTTTACTTTCGAAAAGGTTAACCGCGCCAGTAGAGCCTGTGGTCCCTTGGTGCAGTGGGTGGAGGCTCAGGTCAACTATTCCGAAATCCTGGACCGCGTTGGCCCGCTGAGAGAAGAGGTCGATCAGCTTGAGGAACAAGCGCTCCAGACAAAGGCCGAAGCGAAAGCTGTCGAAAATACCATCACCACCCTGGAGCAGAGTATTGCGACTTACAAAACAGAATACGCGGCCCTCATCAGCGAGACGCAGGCTATCAAGGCGGAGATGTCTCGCGTACAGTTCAAGGTCGACCGAAGTGTCAGGCTTCTTGACAGTCTTGCCTCCGAGCGAACCAGATGGGAAGATGGGAGCAAGTCGTTCGAGACCCAGATTGGCACTCTTGTCGGTGATGTCCTCGTTGCTGCGGCTTTCTTAGCATACAGTGGCTTGTACGATCAAACTTTCCGGAAGTCGATGATGGAAGATTGGCTGCACCAACTAGAGCTATCCGGCATCCAATTCAAGCCACACAACCCCGTTACCGAATACTTGTCCACTGCCGATGAGCGACTTAGCTGGCAAGAAAATACGTTGCCAGTTGATGACCTGTGCACAGAGAATGCCATCGTTCTCAAGCGCTTCAACCGGTACCCACTCATCATCGACCCATCTGGCAGAGTCACCGAGTTCCTTCAGCGCGAGTGCAAGGATCGTCGCCTCACCGTGACAAGCTTCTTGGACGATTCCTTTACTAAGCAGTTGGAAAGCTCGCTTCGATTCGGTAACCCGATTCTCATCCAGGATGCGGAGCACCTCGACCCCATTCTCAACCACGTCCTCAACAAGGAGTATCAGAAGACTGGCGGTCGTGTTCTTATCCAACTAGGCAAGCAGCAAATTGATTTCTCGCCTTCCTTCAAGCTCTACCTATCCACGCGCGATCCGTCGGCAACATTTGCGCCAGATATCTGCAGTCGAACGACATTTGTCAACTTCACTGTCACGCAGAGCAGTCTCCAGACTCAGTCCCTTAACGAGGTGCTGAAGTCCGAAAGACCAGACGTCGATGAGCGAAGGTCAAATCTCATCAAGTTGCAAGGAGAATTCAAGGTCCATCTCCGACAGCTTGAGAAGCGTCTTCTGCAAGCTCTCAATGAGTCCCGCGGCAACATCCTTGACGACGACCACGTTATTGAAACATTGGAGACTCTCAAGACGGAAGCCGCTGAGATCTCGGCTAAGATGAGCAACACTGAAGGCGTAATGACTGAGGTCGAGGAGATTACGCTTCAGTACAATGTTATTGCTCGATCTTGCAGTGCGGTCTTTGCTGTTCTTGAGCAATTGCACTACCTCAATCACTTCTACCAATTCTCGCTGCAGTATTTCCTCGACATCTTCCATTCGGTCCTCCACGGCAACAAAAACCTGGCGAATGAGACTAACTTCAACACCCGCAAGGATATTATCATTAGAGACTTGTTCGTGGCGACCTTCAAGAGAACGGCCCTAGGTCTTTTGCAAAAGGACCGTATCACACTCGCGATGCTGCTTGTCCAGGCCTCCCCGTACAAGATGGACAAGGGTCTGATCGACACCATCCTCGATGATCGCATCGAAGGCAAGGACCTTTCTTCGGATACCGATGCTAAGGAGGAAGCATTTGCCAGGGCCAAGAGGCTTGCTGTCCTCAAAGACCAGCTAGACCAGGTGCCCTCCGATGCCTGGAACAAGTTCTTATCGGAGGAGCTTGCAGAGAACTTCGTTCCACAGGTGTGGGCATCGAATAGTGAACCTTTCGACCAAGCGCTCCTGTCGCTGCTCCTTGTGAAACTTTTCCGTCTTGACCGCTTCGTACCCACAGCTGAGCGCTTTGTCACCTCCGTCTTTGGGGCCGAACTATTTGATGTTGTCGATGACCTCAAGGAAACTGTCAGCCAGGTCTCTTCGACCCGTCCGATCTCACTCGTGTCGAGCCCTGGTTTCGACGCCAGTTACAAGGTGGACAACCTCGTGGAGAGGATGCGTGTCAGATGTACCAACATTGCCATGGGCTCCAATGAGAGCGTGGCAAGCGCCGACAAAGCCATCAGCAACGCCGCACAGGTCGGAAACTGGGTTCTGGTCAAGAACGTCCATCTCGCGCCAACCTGGCTTCAGTCTCTTGAGAAACGTATGGAGTCTCTCAACCCTCATTCTGACTTCAGATTGTTCCTGTCTATGGAATCGAGTCCCAAGATACCTGTCAATCTGCTTCGGGCTTCTCGTGTCCTCATGTACGAGCAGCCAGCTGGTGTGAGGGCCAACATGAAGGACTCCATGTCCTCGCTCTCGACGCGGGCAACGAAACCCCCGGTGGAGCGCACTAGGCTGTACCTGCTCCTTTCCTTCCTACATGCCGTGGTCCAGGAACGTCTGCGTTACGCACCCAATTTGGGATGGAAGGGCTTCTGGGAGTTCAATGATAGCGATGTGAGTCACCTCATTCTCGTGCGTTTTCTAACATGCCACTAACATTTTATAGTACGAATGCTCCGCCTTCGTTATCGACGTCTGGGTCGAAAATGTTGCGCAGAACCGCACGAACATCGCGCCACAGAACATTCCCTGGGAAATGATTCGCTACCTTGTGCGCGAGATGTACGGTGGCAAGATCGACGACGAGGGCGACTTCACGCGTCTGACACAACTCGTCGAATCGTTCCTTACACCAGCAGCCTTCGAAATCGGCCACAAACTCGTGGAGAGTGACCCGGACAAGGACGGTGACGGGACGGGCGGTCTCGTCGTGCCCAGCGGTACCTCCTTACAAGAGTTCATGACCTGGATCCAGAAGCTGCCCGAGCGCGAGCCGCCGACCTACCTCGGCTTGCCGGCCAACGCCGAGAAACTCCTCCTCGTCGGCCTCGGCAGGAGCCTCATCCAGAACCTGCGCAAGGTCACAGAGCTGCTGGACGAAGGCGAGCAGCTCATGACCGAGTCTTAGGGGGAAGTAAATTTCGAGGAAAGGGCTATGTCAGGAATTGCGTGATGGAACTTTACACTGGTGGTCCGACCCTGCGCATTGTGAAAGATAAGAGGACACGCGTCCGGACGGCGTTTCCGAGATCATGGCTTGGGGGGTGTCTACCGTAGATCGGCCCGATACCCTGTTCCTAGAATGCATCCTTTTCGCTATTGTTACTTTTTGTAGAGTGTTGATCCAGTATTATTGTCCATACTCCTGCATAGTATGTATTTATTTATTTGTCAATGTATGGGTTATTCTCGATTACGTGGTTTACGTGGTTTGGAGTGTCGTCAGAGGTGGCCGTCGTTCTCAAGATCCTGGATGTGAGCTCACTCTAGTATGTATGGCTTCGCTTCATTTTCGTCGGTCCTCGGCTCCCCTATCTGCATGTTGGGGAGTCTGCGACTTTAGGTCATTGTGCGAGTGACCGTAGGTAGGTAGGTAGCTAGTACGTATACAGTCTCAATACTTACAGCCAGACAGCCAGCGAATACGGGACGGCGGCCTCCCCCGGCTGGGCCTATCTCGCTCCCCTTTCGCACCGCGCGGAGACGGCGGAACTGAAACGTACAAGTTAACATCTTTACCACGTCCAGCGCCTCGCATGATTCGGGCGATATGGGACCGTCTCCCCAACCTCTGCTGCGCCGCAGAGGTGTCCATTTCGGTGAGTTCTGCCCCCGGCCCTGACCTGCTACACGCGAAAACTCCATTAGTATCCCGCGGTGCCCGCTGGCTGCCTCGGCCTTGTGATTCCTGTTCTTCCTGTCCGCCGAGGGGTGCACTAACAGCAATCGCAACTACTTTTTGTAGCTGCGCCAAGCCTAATTTTTATTCGCTTAATCTGAGCCAATTAAAAGCTCCCCCATTCTCTGAAGTACACCTAGCCCCTCGTCAGATATCTCCCTGCCTGCTCCATCACGACTCACCTGACAAACGCACATCAACCAACACTACGCTTCTTTCATCAAGACTACCTCGCCATGTCGGGATCACTACATACATCAGGGGCTGGGAGTCGCATACCCCCTGAACTCTTACTCTTGATCGCCGGAAACTTCAAGCAAGAGTTTCTGGAGTATCGCTACGGCCGCCCCTTGCATCTCGCCGCACGGAAGGAGAACCTCACAACTCTCCGAAGTATGTGTCTGTCATCTAGAAGGCTCAAATATGCGGCGTCTACTGTTATGTACGACACGATCAATATTTGGCGCGGAAGACCCATTACGACACACCGCGACTGCTTGGTAGTCTCCTTATGCCCCTATCTGTATGATCTTCGGCTGTATTTGTCTGAGCTAAGATCTTAGGTTCTTTTGCTGCGCACTCTCATTGCAAATCCCGATCTAAGGACGATGGTCAAGCGGTTAAACTGTGCTATTAATCTTCGCGGGGTGGGCGATGGTGGGGGGGCCCTCTACGACTCGGATGCCATTACGCACTCATGGCTTAAGGCACGGAATGACAATGAGTTTCATCCACGTTCCGGAGACCCGATGTTCGACATCCTTCGGCTTTCGCACCTGACTGATGAAGAGGGAACGAAAGACAATGTGACGGGAGAAGCCATATTCGGTGCAATCTTGTGCCTAACCCCCAATCTAGAGATAATCCGGCTTTCCTGTCCTTCATGGCTTGCCCATACCAGGAGATATGTTACCGGGTGGTACCCCGAATTGAGCGAGATCATCAACACCTTCACTACGAATCCTGTTGCCGATCAGCCTCGCCCATTGGGCAAACTTCACGAGGCCATTTTTCTCCGGGATGAGGATTATGCAATTGACCCATATTCCGACGATTTCTATCGGGGTGGTATTTGGGGGACTTGTTTCGGCATCTGCCCGGCTCTTCTGAGGGCCCCGAATCTGTCATCTATCCGGGCGACACAGTTGGGGTCTGCTCCCTGGAACATGATCCCTCAGCATTTGAAGCACCTTACATTGCCCTACCCAAGAGCCATAACATCTGGAGATGCAGTTATACTTTTCTCCTTATCACATCTTGAGGAACTCAAGCTGTACCGAATTGACGGCGACTATGGCGGTTTCCCGCATGACATCTGTCTGAACTCCGAGCTGAAGAAACATGCCCACCGTCTAACACGTCTTGCTATAACGACATTCCAAGATTTCAGGAGACTTTTAGAAATTGGGTTCGGTCCGTCTCATCGCCTCGACTGTCTCGCGGATTTTTCCGTCCTGCTGGAGCTCGAAGTGGACCTATTTGCGTTGGTGGGGTCCAGACTGAACATGAGGGATACCCAGCTCGAGAAGACACTGCCCGTGTCCCTGAAGAAACTAGTCCTTTGGGAAGAGTGGTGGGCGGATGACGAAGATCATGCGGCTGATGGGTATGATGCATCAGAAAGGGAATACTGGGACGACATGCATGACATGTTCCGGAGATTCGCGATATCTTGCAAAGCAAGATGTACTAATCTTGCTACGGTTCACTTGCAGAACAATGACGGATCGGCCTTGGACGACGATGCATACTACGATATTAAGGCGCTCTTTGAAGAGGCGGGTGTTGAGTTCGATGTGGACAATCTTCGTACACGTCACGCTTGGGATGATGATGATGCGTAGCATCCCGCGAGTGGCCTTCGATTCCGAATATCTGCAGCCGCACGGATTTACATAGCTTAGTTTCACTTGGACCGCACCGCTTCGGCCTTCCCTCCAGGCATGAACAGACAGAGATTGATTTTATATTCTTGGGGGTTACTAGTCGGGGGGGGGGGGGGGGGGGGGGGGGGGG
>QJNZ01001314.1:0-18274 GCA_004155055.1 Monosporascus sp. CRB-8-3 | reverse complement strand
ATTTCAACGGTCTATGACGTTTCATCCCAGTGATGTTTCTAAGCCGATATCTTCCGCTTCTTTGCGGAATGGGGCTCATCGCATATCTCCTCCTTATCAGCGACAATCCCGGCTTGAACGACTATGGGGAAGGGGCTCAGGACTTTGGTGATATCACCCCACCACTCCTCGCCAAATCGGGTGTACCAGTCGACAGTCGTTCTCAAGCCTTCGGCGAAGGAAGTCTTTTGTTTCCAGCCCAGCTGCCGGAGCTTAGTGCCATCAACGGCGTATCTGTGGTCGTTAAACGGTCGATCCTGGGTATACTTTACCCACTTATTGAAATCTTGCGTGTTCTCGTTAGGGATTCGCAGTTCCTTCAAAAGGAGGCGACATAGGTCGAGGTTGGAGACCTCATCATATGAACCGACATTGTAGATTTGACCGAGGGTGCCCTTATGAAGGATGGTGTCAAACGCATCCGCGGCATCTCCAGCGTACAGGTATCTTCGCGTGTGAGTACCGTCACCGTGAAGCACCATAGGTCTCTTCCGGTTCAGTAGGCAGGTGAACTTCGGGATGATCTCTGGTTCAGCAATTAGACTACATAGATTTCCTTGCGGTTGATAAGAGGCAAGGGCTTACTCTCAGGAAATTGATGAGGACCATAGACATTATTACTCCTCACAATTATCGCGGGAAGCTTGAAGCTCTTCATGTAAGAATTGACGAGCATCTCAGCGGCTGCCTTACTAGCGGCGTAAGGGTTAGTCGGGGCCAAGATGCTAGTCTCGAGTAGGTCATCATCATCCTCCTTCACTTCGCCGTAGACTTCGTCCGTAGAAACGTGAATGAAACGCTTCACTCCAACCTTCTTCGCACTTTCTAGCATGACGTGTGTACCGTATACGTTCGTGTGCGTGAATCCATAGGAGTTCCCAAAGCTCAAGTCGACATGAGACTGAGCTGCAAAGTGGAAAATGGTGTCAATATTATGGCGTTCCATGCAACCAAGCACCTCGGAGGGGTTGGTAATGTCGCCATAATGAAAAGTGAAATTCCGTTTGTCGTTTAGCATCCGAGTGTTGTTCAAGGATGCGCAGTAATCAAGTTTGTCAAAGGAGACGACATTATAAGTCCCAGGATAAGTCAAGGTGAGATGTCGGACAACCCAGCAAGCGCTGCCCCCCACGTCAGCCAAAGCCAGATAATAAAGTCGGGGCGGGCCTGCAGATCTTACATGAAGCCCGCACCGCCAGTGATCATTATGTTTTTGACATCAGGCAGGGGCTCGAACTTGGTGGTGCCAGTCAAGACGGGAGCCTCCCTCCAGACGCCGTAATCGCAGAATCTATGGTGCTGGCCATTGGTACCATTGGTACCATTGGCAGCGGCTTTATGCGGATCCGGGTAAGCCCATGCTTGGCTTGAATGTCCGAGTGGGGGATAGTTACCGTGCACTCCGTTGGTGCCGTTGGGGCGTGCTGAAGCCGTCATGGTGGTATATAAAAAATGTGATAGTGTTCCCAGTGATGGATCACACCGGATAGGATGTTAAATGAACGATATCCTCCAGGGTTTTCCTTCGCACCCTAAATATATCAGGGTCGCGTAGTATAAGAAGAAAAAGCAAGACTCAGTTGCTGAAATTGTCCCGTGGGTCGAATACCCTAGCTAAAGAGCGAGAGGCGGGACACAGATGTCCGGATCTATGAAGCGGAGGGTAGACATCAAGGAAAGACGGGCTCCACTCTGCGCAACGTTCGTGGCCGAGAGTGAATCAGAGGTAAGGTATATCATAAACGGGGAATGGTGTGTTCAGAGTTGTTGAGTTAATTGGGACACACGCTTGTCTAGAAGTCACTCGACCTGTACATCATGAAGCAGGCAGCGAGGGTGGGTATGCTTTAACTGATGGCCGGCGGGAAAAGCGCTGAGCTGGATGACGGAGGTCTGAGCACCGTCATTAGTATGCGCCGTGGCCGTTCCTGCCACTCTTTTTAGGTTCACCTATTCACCAAAGTTCCCGAGAAGGATGGTAGGATGGTAAAGGTTAACGAGCGACATATGCTTCATATCAGCGGATGAGTTCCAAAGTTCCAAGGTTTGGGGGTGGAACATATGCAAAATTGTACCTACCTGGAGGTATGGATGAAACGAATGAGAGTCTGTATCTACAGGTATTTATGTAGGGTGACGTTGGATGTTGAGATTATGGATTGACAGGTGGCCCCATAAAGTGCGGTATTGTTTGCAGTGAATGTGCAGTAGCTTTACTTAAATAAGGTGTCACTCACGTAAACTTACTCCACTTTATTTTAGCAGCACTCAACTTCCCCAATCTAGCTCCACGGGGCAGGTCAAATTACCTAGAGCAGGCCGGACTACCTTCGATTTCGACCGCTATCACAGAGTATATCGTAGATACATGTCCGGCCGCTCAGGTGATTCTGCTCTGTATGCAAGGGATATGCAAATCATGATGATTCAAATTGGTGAATTGTGTGAAATATTATGGAACGAACACAAGATCTGAGATCACAACCACATTACACGTACATATCCAAAGCAAAAAAAAAAAAAAAAAGGAGGGGAGTCTACTGTCGCAAGTCGCACTTTCTAAAAATGGCAAGGCTCTCGTGTCAAGGTAAGGCAGATAACGATAAGACTGAAGGATAATGCAGGAACAAGATTGCGATCTCGGTTGTGGCGTCACAGAAATCCAATCTTGCATAAATTGATATGTATGCGCGGGTGGGGATAACAGATTTTGAGGGATACCATTTGCCCAAAGAAGACGCGTAAACATATGGTCCACACATGTGCTACTAGGGGTCGCACGGGGGTTGGCCAGAGATGCTACAGTATATCAACCCTCGGTATCCAGAGAATCATAGAGGATCGCCAAGCGTACCAGGACTGTGATACCACTCATCAACCCTCCCACCAGCATTCTTGTCAACATTGCATGTGGGACCCCGTGGTATTTCTAATTACAGGTGGTATCTACAACAAGAGTGGGTCAACGGTTGAAAGGCTTGCCCAGATTGTTCCGACGCAAGCAAGCGCCGGGTGTGGTGCAGTCGACCAGCGTAACCGCTTCTTAAGGTTGTAGCAATCCAACTACTCTATACCGATTGATTGGAAACCGCTCGACCGAGTTTAAATAACTAGGTGCATAGGAACTAGGTGCATAGGCACAGCCGACAGGCTTATTAGAATTCGACCGATCGCCGACACTCCAGTATTTTGAGATCTTGAAGCTTTATTTGCTAGTAGGTACCTACCAATATTGACATGGGAGACCTGGCGATCTCACTAGGTGCAGGTGAATTGCGGTTGCATCTATCTGCTCGCCTATCAGCTGTTGCAATGCATGATCCACCAATATAGCGAACCGTGCCTTCGGGTATTATATAAGGTACAGAACTGAACTTATCAATTCACGACAAAATCACCTCACCTGGTAAAACCACCATGCTTTCTTGCGTCCAAACCTAAATATATCAGAGTCTATGTCCCAAAAGATCATTTATTTCAAGAAGATAGAGCTACCTCGCTTAATGAAAGCCAAAGCTTTCACATAGTACATGTACCTAACCCCGATGGCTCGGGGTCACCCATCATGAACCACATGCAATCCGGCACAATAGATCAAAAGCGCTTGTGCACACTGTCCCCCAAGCTCAAGACGATACGTGCCTGTGCATACGTCCAATGCCCGTACGTCTCCTAATAAATCAAGGGGAGCCTAGTATGACCCAGTTTCGTGACTTACTTCAATATTCTTATAGCTGGTTAAGCTACCTCGATACCTTCAATCCAGAACTGATAACCCTAGGCGCCTAGATGACCATATCTTATCTATGACTATTGGGAGCTGTTACGTAGTATGTAAGCCCCGTCGTAGCCCACGTCCGCCTAACCTCATGCTACTAATTAAGCAAACTATATTCCGTAGCCTACCTCAACAGCCTGCTCTACCCGATCATATTCCAGGATTTCCTCGCCCCATTATCACATCCAAAGTACGTTTGGCAACCTGAGACTTTCAATCTGTGGCCCAACATCCCTAGTCACGCCATTTTAGCCATTAGCGGTCGTTCAATGAGTGTTATCGCTACAGACCGGCCTTTTAGACTTACCTTTCTGCCGAAACGCTCGTACCGTATGGCGTACGGTAGACCCTCGTGACACTACTGTCCTCCTTCACGCTAGCATCCCCGGATTTTGTCACTGCTAACCGTCTTCATATTCATGATGGCAACTACAAGAGGCTCAGGAGAGACTCTTGACTCCATTGAGCTAGTGCGGAGAGACGACCAGGACGGCAACGAAAGAACCGGGAGCTACGATGGCGTGGAGAATGACCGTATCTCACAGAACGCTGTGGTGGACGACGACAATGCCACAGATGGGAATGCGAATGAGAGCCTGCTAGAGAAGGATCAAGACCAGCAGGCATCCGAACCCGCCCAACCCAGAACCAACATGTGCTCAGTAACTATTTGGATGGTCGTAAATACCCTAGCCACCATCGCTATTGTATGACTGTCGATTCTCTGATGGCATTTCCGAATACAACTAACTTCATATATGCAGGTGTTTACCAACAAGGCGATATTCTCGTTCCGGCCCTTGAAGCTCGCCCAGCTGACATTCGCCGCCTTTCACTTCTTTGTTACGTGGCTTACTCTCTATATCCTGTCTCGTCCATCGTATGCATTTTTCCCTCCACGTCGAACGGCCATCAAGGAGATCATTCCGATTTCTATCGCCATGTCGCTCAACGTCATCCTCCCCAATCTATCCTTGGCATATTCATCCGTTACCTTCTATCAGGTAGCCCGGATTCTACTTACGCCCGTAGTCACCCTTATGAACTACGTTTTGTATAAGGAGACACTGCCTCGGAACGCAAGTCTAGCGCTTATCCCTGTCTGCTTGGGGGTGGGCATGGTTTCCTACTACGATTCTCTCCCAACGGGTGACGAGAAAGTTAAGCCAACCAGTGGGCTCGGCGTAATTTTTGCATTTACCGGCATCTTCGCCTCGTCTCTATATACAGTCTGGATCTCTAGTTACCGGCGCAAGTTGCAGATGACAAGCATGCAATTACTTTACAATCAAGTTCCCGTTTCGGCCTTTCTGCTTCTCTATGTCATCCCTTTCGTTGATATATTTCCCAACTGGAATGAGGTGCCTGTTAGTAAATGGGTGCTCATCTTAGCGGTACGAACTGATTGCAAAATTTTTGGAATGGACTCCGTTTTTGACTAACGGATTCTAGTCGGGCTTATTTGCTTCTCTGATTAACATCTCCCAATTCTTTGTTATCGCACAAACGGGTCCGGTCTCGAGTACAGTTGTAGGACATGTAAAAACCTGCACAATTGTCGCAATTGGCTGGGCCATCTCAGGAAGGTCGGTTGGAGATAAATCTGTTGTTGGCGTGTTAATCGCAATTGGCGGAATCATCACGTAACTCAACCCAACCCATGACTACCGAGAACAATACGTAACTAACAAGCTATTATAGGTACTCCGTTGTCATGATTTTGCACACAGAGCGTGGTGGGGGTGGAAAATGAAACAACCGGCAAAAAAGCTGAACTTAGTAAATAGTGATTTTTCTCTCAGATGGATTACCCCATCCGCAGTAAGCCTTTGGAACACCGTTATCAACTTCATATCCTTTAAATTCAGATTTACGAACGTCGGTAATAGCAGAGCTTATAACTCTGATAGCACCATTTCCGTAGGAATGGTACGAAATAGTATGTCAAGTCGGGTAAGCTGGTGGCACCTTTGGAGGGAAAAGGGTGCCCTTGAGGTTTGTATAATGCAACTATAGTGTACCTGATGCCACTTACTTTTGCCTTGGGTTCGTCCTTTCTCAATTACTGAAAAATCTCCACTCATATAATAGATATTGCTCTTGGGGGGATACCTTCTACAGACGTTGAGAGCAGGGTTGTTATTAGGACTTGTGTCTCATGAATCGAGCTAGTCCATGCTCTCTAGGGTGGACAGCCTTACACATGTATATACATTTGTTCAGGTCATGAGATCATTTATATACAAGCCTGAGATGCTTTTCCGAATATGTACATCCCCGGGTGAATAGGGGTAGTGTTATGAACACAACACCAGCTAGAGAAAGGGAGCAAAGAGGGGAGTGAGTCGAGTGACGTCGTGTTGGAGGTAGTCAGGTAGTCAGCCCATCCATTCAAAGTTGGCGCCACTGCACCGCCACTGGACTCCACCCACTGCCGCTTTGTCTTGCGTGCTTGCTCTTGCCCAGCCCTGTAGATCCCGGGGTGGGGGGAGTCCGTGCGTCATGCTTCGTCATTGGAGGGACATCGAGCTTCTCACGTTAGTTATCACCCGGTTCAGCGATTTGACCTCAAGCGCTCCAGTAGACCCACCTGCACCCTTTCGTACGGAGCTGTTAATACCAAGTTCAATGCCTACCCATTCAACCACCTCAAGTTCGCCGGTGCCTATCCCCTACTCGACGACTGTTTAATGTTACTGAGCTGTCGCGTTGCCGAAGAGAATTCCCAATTCAGTTATTTACCCCCTAGACCCTTTAGACTTCTCTTATTCTTGACGGGGGCCAAGCTGCTATCCTCCCCGCCCCCGCCTTATTGTCGCTGCTTCTTGCTGCACCACACCACTGCTTCTAATCATCCTCATCATCTCCGCCATCACCACCGTCGCCGTTGCCTTATGTATGCTGCAGAGATATAAGCCGAAAGTCAACCGCGACTTGGCTCAAATCTGAGTCACCGAGGTTGGAGATCGATACAACTAGAAGTTATAGTTTAAAAAGGTTATAAGGGTTTTATCCGCGCACTACTCGAGGTGCAAGTAGCGCAAGATGTGGAACGATGAGGAAGACAACAACCCATATGGCACCAGCTTTGATCGCCGAGATTCTATAACATCTTCTTCAGCAAACCCTACTTCTCCAGGCTGTAAGTTTATAACATGTTTCCTTTGCCTCGCCTAGGCTCCTGCGCATACAGACATGATGTGGAATTCAATGGAATCAATATCTCTAGATGATCCTTCTGAGGCAGCTGATCCTGATTGGGAAATCGTAGACCAGCAAGGCTTCGATGTCCCTAATACTCCATCCTCAACCAGTGAAGATGCGCCACCTCGGTCTTACCAACAACCTTCTCGTGATACCGATAGCGAAGAAGACTATGGGGCCAACTCTGGCGGTCATCAACCGCCTAGAAGGAAACCGGGAGGCTACAACAGTCGGATCGAGCAGATACTCTACGAGAACCCCGAACTTCCCATCCTGATAACAGATGCGGGAAAGAGCACGGAGACCGGTGGTAGATACATCGTCTACACCATCAGGACCGGGGTATGGCTGCTGCAACCACGATATGACTTGGTATGATTAAGTGTGCTCATGAATTGTCTAGGACCTCGAAGTTCGTCGCCGATACTCGGAGTTTGCGTCGCTGCGTGATGCTCTTACTAGGTTGCACCCTACTCTGATCATCCCGCCAATTCCCGAGAAACACACCATGGCAGATTACGCTGCAAATCCGACCAACGCAAAACAGGATCAACAGATCATCGACCTGCGGAAGCGGATGCTGGCCGTTTTCCTGAACCGCTGCCGACGTATGGAGGAAGTCAGAGATGACGGTGTGTTATGGAGATTCCTGGATCCTAATGCCAGTTGGGTACGTCCACGAGTTAGCCGTTCCTTAGTTCCATATATCAGAGCCTAACAATTTTCTAGAGCGAGGTTTTACATTCCCATCCGATAGCGTCTATTCCAAAATCTGTCCTGAAAGCGCCGCCTCTGGATACCGCAAATCCTACACCCGCACACTCTTATCTCCCCGTTCCCTCCACTTCTGCTAAGCTAAAATCGCCGGTTAACCCACCCCCTGCCCCTGTCTTTGACAGCTCGCAGACGGTGGCTTCCCAGGTACTTCGTCGTTTCCCTCCCGATGCTCACAACTTGACCGAGCAGGAACTGGACCCCTATTTCATCGCATTCGAGTCATCTATTAAGGACCTGGAGAATCTATTGACGGGCCCAATGGAGAAGGTAAACCGACGAACGCTCAGTCATCTGACCTCTCTAGCCTCCGATCTGGCCGATCTGGGCTCCAAATACAATGCCTTCGCACTTTCCGAACAATCACCGTCATTGGCTGCAGCTATCGAGCGCGTCGGGCAGGCGGCGGATTCATCTTACATTGCGACTGAGGAATTGTCGAGTTCCTTGGGTTCGAGCTTCGCAGAGCCTATGCGCGAGAATGCTCAGTTTGCTGGCGTAGTCCGCAACGTACTCCGATATAGAGTGCAGAAGAGAGTTCAGCAGGAGATGACTAATGATGATCTCCTGAAGAAGAAAGCTCTTTTGGATCAATTAGAGCGGAGCGAGGCCGAGGCCCAACGAATCGAGCAGTATCTTACTAGCAGCCAGCAGATTGGGGCCACACAACGGGTCTCACCACCGAAACGGTCTTCTAGCATGAGGGAGAACTCGACGCAGCAGCATAGAGAGGGCAGCGGAGAGGATACCGCATCGATCGACTCGGACTTTCCCCCGACGCATGGCGACTTCTCCGCTGCACCGTCGGCAAGGGTCGGGGCCCCAGAGCGGTCACCACCGCCACCGACACATAAGAAAGCCCCTAGCACTAACTCCATCACTAACAAGATCTTCGGACCTATTCGGCATGCAATTCAAGGCGTTGCTGACGTCGACCCCGAGCGAACGCGCCGCGACACGATCGGGAAGACGCGAGAAAGCATCGAGCATCTGGAGCAGGCTCAAGTGGCTGCGGCGCAGGATGTCAAGGATGCCAGCGCTAGCATATTGAAGGATTTGAAGAGATTCCAGGGCGAGAAGGAAGACGACTTAAAGCGTTATATGGTAAGTTGTCTGGTTCCTGAATCCTTGAGTGTCTGACTAACAATAACCCGTAGCTTGCCTACGCCAAGAGCCAAATCGAATGGGCAAAGAAGAACAAGGAGCAGTGGGAAGAAGCCAAGGCTGAAGTCGAGAAGATTGACGAGACGTAGAAGAACTCAGAGAAACATGCGTTGCAGTTACTGAGCCGGCTAAGCACTATGAGTTAGAGGCGTACGGCGCAGCTCTAGATGGGACTATATTGTGGTCCACTTGGGAATCATGTTGCAGCGCCTGTTTTATGATGCGGCTCAGTATCGTAACGTATTATAACTGACGCGAATGAATTAAAGAAACAGTTAAGACAGACACGACCGCAACCTCTTGATTCATGCTGTAGGCCCCGCACATAACCGAACGCGTCGTGTCCCAAACGTGTATGCCTCCTTGTTGACACTTGTAGCACACTGGAATCACCTCCAACTACGAGTCATTCGCGATTACATCACCGTCGTCCTATTAACCCTGCAAGTTTCTTCTCACGCGAGCGCAAGTACGCACACACACATGTCCTACCTACTTACCTATCCACCCACCCACCCGTCCGCCTAGCTTAGTCTGGTGCCAGTTAAGGGAGTAGTTGAAAGAGGCGGTTACTCAGTGGCGCTCTGGCCAGATCAGGATGCTGACGCACGGCGCCAGTATAGCCCCCAGCCCCCAGTCTCAGCCCCAGCGCCTCTGCGAAGATCAGGATCAGGATCAGGATCAGGCACCATGCCGCACGTACGTGCAGGCGCGGCTGCCGTTGCGTTGAGAGAAGAGAGAGAGAGAGGGGGGAGGGTGCATTGTTACCAGGTGGGTAGGTTCCCAGCTATAGGGGGTTGATCGGATGAATTGGATGGACGGGCATAGGTATAGCGGGTGGTTGGTACACGACGGGGAAACAATAGTTAGGACGGCACAAAACCTCACCCCCAGGCGTTGCGCACCCGCGATCCCCATGGGCTAACCCGGCCGCCATCCCGCACAGCCCAGCCGGACCGCCAACTCTGGGCCCCTGAACCGAACTGCAGAAACCCCCCGGGTAGAGCTAGCGGCGTCTTCTCGATTAGATCCCCTGTCTGGGATGGCACTCCGCGCTCGTCATGCCTTGGACTACCTTTACGGAGATGGGCACCTGGTCGGGCATGGCGCCTGGTCAGTGTGGTCATCGGTCAGGTACGCTTGACAGATGTTGACTATGGGTGTTGAATAGTTTTATTGTCTCGGGCTGTCGAGTGAGCTCGCGCCTATACGTCTAGTCCGTGAGTCTGTGCGCAATATTGTCTGTAGATCTACCGGTATAAGTGTTTCTATCAGCTCCGTGTGAACTAGGACAGCAATGATAGCGTTCAGGCGGAAGAACGCCCTGTGTTCTCTATTGATTAAAGTAGTCGGCACTCTGGTCTCGTCTACCGCTCCGTAAAGCGTGCTTATGTCTAGCCGCAGGCAGAAGCTTTTCTGTCTGACCGCCCTGGTACAAGTCATGGTTTGGCGACCGGCCGCCTTAGTAAATGAGGACGAGGTGTCATTTAAATAAGTCCTTCGTGGTGTTTAGCTTCTTAATAAATTTCAGGTTGTTCTTGCTGGATTTTGTTTGCGGAGACCGCATTACGTCTTACCTCCTCGACGGGGCCCGCGGTGATCTGGGGCGATGGGGGTGGCCGCGGCCGATTCTACACAAGTAGCGCTGACGCTGCGGGAGGTGATTCGTGCGTCCAGAGGCCTCCACTGACCAAGTATGTAATCTGGTCGCCCACCTGAAGGCTATCGTGGGATTTGACCATACAGTACAGTATCCAGGGGTATTTTCTGTTAGTTACCTCCACCAGGTCCACACCATGTTAGTGTAGACTCTCATACCTAATTGTATGGGACAAGACATCGTCTGGAGATTTGTTAGTACATGCAGTTATTGTACGCTATCGAACGCTGACTTTGAATGAAGTAGGCCAAGATTTTCTATAGGGCTTAAATATTAACTATCGATGGAAAAATAATAAAAATAATGGGAGGGTGTATGTAACTAACAGAAAACACCCTGGATACTGTAAAGGCCCCGCCCATTGCTCCGTTTGCAAACAAGAAGACTTATGTTTGTCAGTACAAAAGTGACTCCGTGGGTTCGCGGGGGAGCGGGAACGCAAGTACAGAAGAGAACTGAGCAAAGCACAGGTGAAACCCACACGCGAGCAACGTCGAAGACTGCGCGAACCGTACACATGGGTGGCAGCTTCACCAGGGAAAACCCCGTCGAATCCCGACCGATCGGATAATCCCAAGCAAACAAAAACACCGTTTCAACCGAGAAAGAATCTTTCGCCTGCGGTTCTCTCATCCTCGCTCGTATATAATTGCGAAGTTTCGGGCCCCTCGTACTAGTACGAAGCAAGCACTTGGGCCAGAGAAACACGGAGGGATCCCTACGGTAACGTACGCCACTAATGGCCGCCTAGAGCTAATGCACGATACTAGATACGATCGCCCGCCTAGCGCCTAGAACCTTGGCTGGTCTGCAAGCCATTTTGCGATGAGGCTCGCCCGCCCTGTTTGTGGATCGTCGAATTTTCTATTTCGGGGGACGAAGAATACGCAGTTTTTCTCCTCCTTCCCACGGGGCCCGCTAGACTTGAACGGGCCAAGGTCACTCTCGCGGCCGCGCCGTCCTGTGTCGCAAACCTGCAACAGTAAGTGTTTTGGGCGAAGGCCCGGTGCATGCTTGGTAGGAATCTACCGAGAAAAGGGGTGCCAATCTACTTGGTGTTACCTACCTACTCTAGAGCTACGGTCTCACCTGAAATGGCCCGTCTGCTTTCTTCAGAGGCATTGGCGACTGACTCGCTATGGCTGAGGGCATCATTGGCCTGCCAGGGGCAAGAAGCATGAGCCCTCGAGGCCTCGAAGAATCTCGCTCGAATTTTTCCTTCAGAGTAGCGTTACAGTACAAGCCTAAATAGGCCCCCTCCAAACTGTGCAGGTTCTTCTGCGGTAACGAACAAATCGTCGCGGCGGTAACTGTTAGCTCTCACAGAGGTGACAGTTGGTCGGTATTTGCGTTGAGCCCGCGAGGCAGGATCCCGGTCGATTTACGTTACGGCCGCGCGTCAAATGGGGCAAGGGCCGCAAGGCACCACTGCAAGGCTTGCCGTTCATTGGGTGAATCCGAGGCCCTCGATGATCCCGCAGTTCATTTCCCCATGCGAGAAACGATTGAGACCTCCAAGACGCTTGGACAAACTTGGGTCGCGCAGTTCAGACAAGCAACTCAATACGGGAATCCGGGATGGAGACGGCACATCATTTCTCGGCCGGTGCTGATCTCTTCTTTCCCATGTAACCACGCGTATGGGTATTATTCCGTATCTGCTGGGAGCCGCCCTTCTTTCATTAAGATCCTGGCATCCTTCTTCTTCTTTGCTCAACTCCCGTGTAGGCAGCCTTTATCCCTTAAACCGTAGCATTTTCCCCGGTCGGAGCCTTATCTGTAGTCCTTTTTCTTTTTCTTTTCCCCTAATTCAATTTTCTGTTTCTTCGCTCGCTACGATCGACCCTAAGTTCCCCCCCTCCTATGCAGTACGCGCACCTTGTGACGAATCTGTCCACTAGTCTAATCGGCTGCTTACGACAGCTATCTGAGGATAGCGGGCGCACCACTCCGCCCGCCTTCGGGCTCTCATACATGGCTTAAAGCCTAACGAGTTCCGATGCTGTTCAATCCCCATGTTGTCTCATCAGTGTCCAAATCGTAGCAATTGCGTTTGTCTTATGCGGCTGAGGAGTGCGGGATAAGCCTAGCGAAGCGCGCGGCTCTACCGCCAATCCATGGATCCCGGGCCCTTCCGAGACGATGAGATCAACAATGTTGCTCGCCCTTGCGGCGAGTATACTGCCACCGTCAGTCGATGCGCTGGACCTTCAGAAGAGGAGTGATGATGGGTCGCCGCCTAGAGTTGTTAGCTTAACTACACAGAGAAGGGCATCCTCGGACCCCGTACAACGGGACCGGTTACGCAGGAGGAATACCGTTACCGCGCCGTTGAGCAATCAAGTTAGCCACCGCCAGCTTGCCCAAGAATCCCTCCCGGTTCTTTGCTAATCATATTGTAGGCGACTCTGTACTTTGTGAACGTCACGTTGGGTACACCACCACAGCAAATTCTGGTCCACCTGGATACCGGTAGTAGCGATCTCTGGGTGAACACGCCGTCGTCGGCCCTCTGCATGCAGAGAGACGAACCCTGTGCACGTGCCGGAACATATGATGCGAATTCTTCCTCCACTTACTCGTATATCGGGAGTTGGTTCAATATATCGTACATAGACGGTTCCGGTGCGAATGGGGACTATGTGTCGGACACCATCTCCATCGGGGACGCGACCCTGGAGGACTTCCAGTTCGGCATCGGTTACCGCAGCACCTCCAATCAAGGAATCCTGGGCATTGGCTATCCGATAAACGAGGTGCAGGTCGGCAGGGCCGAGTTGGAGCCGTACGAGAACCTCCCTGCTAAGATGGTTTCGGCGGGTCGGATACGGTCGAAGGCTTATAGCCTGTGGCTGAACGACTTGGATGCGAATAGTGGCAACATATTATTCGGGGGTGTCGACGCGGAGCGATACATCGGCCCACTCTATACGCTTCCCGTCCAGGCGATCGGGGGTGTCTGTTCCGACTTCAAAATCACGTTGACGTCGCTCGTACTCGGAGACGAAGTGATAGCCGACGACGCCGCCCTCGCCGTGCTGCTGGACTCGGGCTCCTCGCTGACCTACCTGCCCGAGACGTGGGTCAGGAAGATCTACAAGCAAGTCGGGGCACAGTACGACTCGAGCAACGGCGCCGCGTACGTGCCGTGCGCGCTCGCCGGCTCGTCCGACACGCTCGACTTCACCTTCTCGGAGCCCCGCATCTCGGTGGCCATGGACGAGCTGGTGCTCGGCATCTACACGGCGTATGGCACACGCCCCACCTTCTCCAACGGGGTCGATGCTTGCCTCTTCGGCATCGCGCCCGCCGGCGCGGGGACTAAGGTTCTCGGCGACACGTTCCTGCGCTCCGCATACGTCGTCTACGACCTAGACGGCAACGAGATCTCGCTCGCGCAGACCAACTTCAACGCCACGAGGTCCAGCGTGCGGGAGATCACGGGCCCCGGAGCGGTCCCCGGCGCCACGAGGGTCGCGGACCCCGTCGAAGCCACCGCCGGCGTGGGGCTAATTAGCAACAACGGCGGCAGCGGGGACGGGGTCGGAATCGCGGGGAAGGACGGTGATGAGGACGAGAACGCGGCGGCTACTCTGGCGAGGACGTCGGTGTCTGTGCCTGCCGCGTGGCTTGCCTTTGGGGCCTGGTGTTTGATCTCAGCGATTTGATTTTGGGAGACGTGATAGTGAATCGCACGGATTATTGCTTCGAGACGGGGATTCAGGCGGGGATACCTCGAAAATGGACTAAAGGGCTCATCGAGGATAACGATTTTGGCATATTCTGTTAGCATGGCGAGGCGTTGGTTGGGTAGGGGTGTATACGGCTCTGGGAAAGCTTTACGGACGGCTTTTGTATTCTGGGCAAACTCGGGCTTGCGGGGATACCAGTATGGACTCTGGCTGAACTCTTAAGGGAAACATTTGGAGATGAAATATAGGGGGTTTTGGAGCTCGGGTCTGTAGCTGGAAGATGCTCCGTGGATATATCGGCAGGATCGGCGATTAGAGCCTGTGCTTCATGAGGCGATACTCAGTCTCGATTGCAGTCGAACAGGCTCGTGCTGTGCCAGGCACCGGTTTATGCGATAATTGACGGCGACCTGGCCGCCGTCCGAGACGCTCCCCTCCTGATAGAGTGCTGTCGTAAGCCTTGACGGGTTGTCGTCCAACGAGGACGGAAGCTACATTACACCGGTGAGAAGAGTATCCTTTAGGTAGATTGCGGGTGGTGGTCCGATGTAGATGTTGTGCGGAGGCTAGCTCCGGCAGGTATGCGGTGCTAGTAGGTTAACAGGACCGCCCGCTTCGTGTCCCCCCAACGGCCCGGCCGACTCCCAAGGCTATCAAGTATTACACCTAGTTTCCGTGGCCCTTCGCTTGTAGGGTGTCGTTTTAGCATATCCCTGTTCCCTACGTATAAGCTAGATCGGTATAGGTTATGTACCGGTACTTCCAAAGGGTTTCGGTGTCAAGGTACGGAGAGATACAGTTCGCACCGTCCCCCTTTTTGAGATCTCACAAGACGGTTCTAGTGATTCATACATCAGGTACGCTTGGCCCTAGTTCGGCGCATTTGCTTTGCGTGGCTTGACAACCGATAGAAATCAACAAGGCAAGCACACATCTAGGCGGGTAAGTATGCCGACCCATAGGTAGGATATTTAATGTTCGACACGGCATCGTGCCTAGGCGGGTATTTACGTAGGTATGCACCTAAAGCTACTAAATAGCCAGGGAATCAGTAGTTACAATGACCCAGTCAGCCATGGACCACACGCGTATACACCCCAGTTGTCTGGGCCACCAAGCTTCGACCGCGAAGACAACCGCCACCGTCCAGGCAAGCCCGAGGTTGGTTGTGATCTAGATTTGAAGTGCTTCGCCTGTTGACGTTCACAATTTTGCTGCTGGGGACAACAGCATCGATTAACGTTGGATTATGCAGGTGTCATTCCATTTGGACGGTTCCAAGGGGGTTGCCGAACGCGCCTGCCTCGTCAGTTATGTTGAGAGAAGGGTGACTTCCGTCAGTGGTTATTCCAATTCGAGGGCCCTGTCATGGGCTGCTTTTATCCGCCAAGGTACTGTCAGATTCACCTACACGTATGCATTGAATTATGCGGCGAAATAATTTTTCGATCGAGCCATCTCTAATTCAGGGGAGCACATTCCCAACCCCCTCCCCATGCCGGCTTTACTTTTCTCCGGCGTTCTTCAATTGGCCAACTGGATCAACCCAAACTCTCAGCACCTACTGAGGATCCCTTGTATAACACATTCCGGGGCTTTGTCTCTTCGGCTCCACGATGTTCTGGCTCTCCCCGTCTGCTGAAAGATGGACGAGGGAGGAGTCACACGCCTTGATAGAGAGTGGTGGTCTTGGGGCTACCCGCAGGTCCAGTTTGAGGAGGAAAAGAAGGAGACAGTGCGCCGCCCAAGATGGGGTGAGCTGCTGGGAGGATGGCGAGCACGCTTCCTCGAGGCGCTCCCTGGAAAACCACTACAGACCGAGTCCTTGTCACGGTGCACTAAGAATATCTGGGCCGTATTCACTTTCTTGTTGCCTTCCTTCCCAGTAAGCACCAAGAGAACGACGGGTCGCTCTGAACCACACCCCACCGCATACTTCGACGACCTTCGAGGAATCGCGGCGCTGGTCGTCTACATCTTCCACTTCGGATACCTCTGGTTCCCGTTCCTGAGGGATGGCTACGGGTCGACTCCGGACGCCAACATGTTTTGGCAACTACCCATAATCAGAGTGCTACACTCAGGTCGCGGCAGCGTGACCATCTTCTTCATCATGTCCGGCTACGTCGTGACGGCCAAGACAGTGTCGAAGATCCACAAGAGACAACCAGAGCAAGCCCTACACTCACTCTCGGATTCCCTGTTCAAGCACGCTTTCCGGCTCTACATCCCCATCATCATTTCAACACTCATTATCTTAGCCCTGGTCCGGCTCGACGCCTTCCAACCGGATCCAACGGTGCCCTTCCGAGAGCAGAGACCCTTCAGGAGCAGCTGCAGCATTGGTACGAGCACATAGTGTATATGATAAACCCCTTCCGGGCGATAACAGGCCGAGTCGCCCTGTACAGCCCGCTGTACGCCGGACATCTGTGGACCATCCCGGTCGAATTCAAAGGATCAGTCACAGTGTTCACCCTTCTCGCCTTCGCTAGGACGAGGTGCTGGATACGCCTAGCGGGAGTGCTGGCGCTCGGCTGCTGGCTGGTACAACTCGGATATTTCGACCAAGCGCTGTTCTGTGCGGGACTCCTGTCGGCTGAGATCTCCTGTATCATATGTCTAGACAAATTAGCGTCCCATAGTACATCGACTACGCTCTCGCCCCATCTGCATTGGAGAAACTGGTTCGCTCACGCCGCTCGACATGCTTGGACGATTACTCTGTTTATCTTGGCGCTGCATCTTCTCGGCTACCCGGAGACAAAGGGAGCTGCGACCCCGGGCCTCCGTACCATCTCTAGGATCGTGCCGGAATCTACGAGGGCGATTTGGAGCGCATCCAACAATCCTGGATCTCGATCGGCTCGATCCTGTTCATCGTGGCCCTTATGTTCTCACCAACCCTCAACCTCCTTTATATCACCTGGTGGCGGAGAAACACGAACCCTACCGCAGTGATAGCCGCGGCCGCAGAACCCGACCCCACGACGTTCCCACCGTCATCATCAACAGCCGTCGAAACTCCGGCGAAGAAAGCCCAACGCCCCCTCCTCCAGTGCCCGTTCACGACGCGCTTCGCGCAGTACCTCCGCCGCATCTCGTACTCACTCTACCTCACGCACGGGGCTGTGAACCATACGGTCTGCGTGCGCTGGCTAAACCCGGCCATGGCGGCCTGGCCTCGGATGGACACCGCCAACGCCTCCGACGCCGCGCTCGCCAGGGCCTGGCGTGGCTACTGCGCCCAGGCCCTGTACGCCGCCCTCGTCAACACGCTCGTGCTCGTCTGGGTCAGCGACCTCTTCTAGTGCGCCGTCGACACGCGGGCCGTCAGGACGGCGAGGTGGCTGTGGGGTCGGGCTCTGCCTGCCGGTGCCGAACGATCGTGTTAACGTATTCGTGGTGTTGATGAGAAGAATTTGGTCATGCAGGAGCTTCGGGATCGACATAGGTGGGGTTGGTTGCTTGTAAGCGGAATAATATGGCCGCCGTTGCATTGGAGATGGGGAGGACATGGGACTACTCGACGAAGGGTCACGAGGCGTCAGTGCAACAATCCTCAGCGGCCAACACCTAAGTACGGGGTTGCCCCTGAAATCAAAATAGGAATTAGAAGTTTAACTTCTTATCGGCCAACTTCGCGACCGTCCGCGATAAAAGCTTTGACCTTCCTATCATTTAGAAACCTGTTCTGGGCCACCGCGTGACAGGTTGTAGCCCTTCGACGGATATATACCGTTCCTGATCGCGGCGCTCGTCGGCACAACGAAACGGTTGGGCACTCTTGTATTACCTACTTATTAGATATGATGGCCGGGTTATAGAGATGTCGATGTAATTATGGAATAACCGCAACCCTGATATCGCGGGCAGATGTGAGTATTACTCCGATTCGCTGGCCGAGCTCCAACTGCGCTATGATGCTGAAGACCATATGGGGTGGTCTTGTCTAGGTAGGTC
>QJNZ01001313.1:0-18303 GCA_004155055.1 Monosporascus sp. CRB-8-3 | reverse complement strand
TTTAAAAAAAAATAAATTTTTTCTTGCCCTATGTCATTCATCATCTCCGGGACCGAATTCGGTCGGGTCATGGTTAAAACATCGGGTTGCATCCCTCATGATCAGATCCCATGGCTCGCTATTGATGCTTTGGCTTTGGGTCCCAAAGCAGAAAACAAAAAAATCTTCTGGGTGATCTAAAGATGATGATAATGATGATGTTAGGTACAAGTCAAGCCCTGAGCTTCGGCAGAAAATGCCCCTCCCGTACTGTGTGGCACCTTTCCTTCTCAAGTACGTGCCATCGAAAGCGTGGCACTGCTCGGCGAATTTTAGCAACCTGTGCCCTAAAGTTGATGAATTATCGCTAAATGCAAAGTGATGGTACACGGCGTAAAGTTAGAACCGCGCGCGGATCGCGTAACATCCTACTATTAGTCCTTCGCCCGCTCTAGGTGACTAATATTATTCCCTACTTCTTACCGAAGAAGGACATGATATTGCCTTGGCCGCCCTTGCCAGCTGGCTTCTTCGGCTTCGCTGCAGGCTGTGTAGTCTTAGCAGGTTTCGGCTTCTGCGGTGGAGGAGCCTCTTCTTCCGAAAATGATTCCCAGCCAGGCTCCTGAATGGTCACCAGATATCCCTGATCGTCCATGATCTGCTTCTTGTGCATGACACGTCGTCTACCTCTGCGCCTTCCGTCTCCGGAGCTCGAGATCACCTCTGTAGGCTCCTCCACCTTCGGTTCCGGCTCCGGTGCGGGTGACTCTTCTTCCACAGGCTCTTCAGCTGGGCTGTGAGGTTTTGATTCGGCTTCCTCTTCGTCACTCTCCTCCATCATCCGTCGAAGCTCAGCTTGCCGGTCTCTCCTTGTTTGCCGGGCGCTATTATCCTCGTGCTTCACATCGGGCGTTGGTTCCGTATCGTCCTCACCGTCGTCAGACAAGGCCATACTGGCCTCGTCTTCGGCGCCACTAGCCGCCGTAGACGATGTTTTGGAACCAGGAGGCGTAGCCGTGGCGGCTGGTTTCTTCGCCTTAGACGCCGCTTTTGCAAACATCTGTCCTATACCGGAAGAGCCTTGCCGCTTTAGTGAAGGAGCTGTTGAGGATTTCTTGACAGTCGAAGATACTGCCGGTTCCTTCTTGTTCGCTGATTGAGCCGCCTTAGGTTCCTCGTTGGCGGACATAGATGGAGGAGCGGATTTCGTCTCTGGCTTGACGTGCGACTTAGATTCGATCTTGGGAGTAGAGACAGGAGAACTAGCCACAGGCTTCGGCCCTGGCCCACGGCGCTCCCTTCTGCGCACATTTGGATTGGAAATTGTGCCATATATGGTGGCTGACGCTGCAGTGTCATCTGATAAGGAAAGTTCCAAGACTTGTCGAGAAGTGTCAGCTAACAATTGGAGATCCTTCAAGGGATAGGATGCTAAGCTGTAAACGTGTATTGAGACGACTTCCTCGTATTGTGCTAAGACCTCTGCAGTAAGTTCCTGGTCAGCTATGAATATCTAGCAAAAGGCCTAATCTTGCTTGCCTTGAAGCTGTTCCTCTTTTACCAGGGAGAGCGTCTGGGTGAGTACTTCATCGGAAAAGGGGATGTGGTCGTCTTCGGACGCTTGAGAATCAGTCATCTCAACATCCCCATCCCGCTGATCCACCTTCCGCAAGGTGCCGTACACCAGGTAAGTGGCGTGAAGACTTCCAGGTTTCTTGTCGTTCTGCCATTTATGGAATTCGTACAACATTCTACATTAGCATTAGCGTTATGCCACGGCGAGCGGGATAGGCCTGGCGAAACCTACTCTTTGGCAGTGTCGACATGGACTTTCAAGGCGCGGCTTAGAAGGCGATATGTGACCTCGAGACTGCGTTAGCTCAACAAAGTCCCGTTGCCCTATTGAGGGACTCACGAGCTTATCCTCAGTCAGCAGCTGCTGAGCGAGGTACCTTCTATATTCATCCATGGTTTATCAACGCTTGAGAGAGCGGATGAAAGGAGCGGAATTTATTTCCGGAAGAAGGTATATTGCGTATAGAATTGCAGGTCCCGTAAAGCTACTGAGAAACGCACAACATACAAAGTCCGTATATGTAAGCAGTGAGCGCGAGTAGCAAAATGTCGCTAAGTCGCGTCGCGGTGTCACGTGGGATGGTGGTTCCCGCCTTACAGGGATTTTAATTGACTCTAATTGGAGGCAGGCGCGTTTTCCGTCCACCGAGTCACCCGACTGTATGTACATCTGGGCCTACGGCACCCTGAGTACCAAGCGCGTGGTCGCCCGATATTTCTTTCACTTTAACCGTCTACGGGCGACGACCTCACACACCCAGTTGAGGCCGACGCTTTATTCTCCATCTTTGTAAAGCTTCCAAAATTAAAACAAAAGACCACATGATTCAGCCAAATGATCCTTTGACTCGGTCTGGATGCCCTGGAAATCCCTAGGAGTTTCGAGAGACGACAACTCCATAAACTAGGCAGGTCGTCATCAAAATAATTGACACACTTTCGTAGCACCTACTAGCCAAACGTGTGTCAATTATTTTGATCAGGACTTGCTAGGCTAGTTGGAACGCCGCCTTCTTGAACCAAAGTCGGCCAACATAGAGTCTAGAACTCTGCATCGCGTATCATAAAAGTAGATCATACGAAATGATAACCGATCCTTTAGACGATGTCGCCGACTCGACCGACTGGCTTTCTACACCATTGTCGGGCCTTGCAGCCGTCGAAGCTGCATTGCGATGTCAGGTATGCAAGGATTTCTACAAAACACCCATGTTGACTTCCTGCAACCACACCTTCTGCTCCGTATGCATCCGCAGGGCGCTATCCAACGACGGTAAATGCCCGCTATGCCGCGCTTCGGAACAGGAATTGAAACTGCGGAGTAATTGGTCCATGGAGGAGACCGTCGAGGCCTTTGTGAAGACCCGCCACCACATACTCGACTTTGCAAAAAGACCGACCCCAACCTCCGCCACCGGTTCGCCTAAGAGGAAGCTAGACCACGTCGACGGGGGAGAGGAAATTTCCGGCAGCCAACGATCAAATAAGAGGCTGAGGTCTTCTGCGCGGCTGAGCAAGTCTAGGGGCGCAGACGCGACCGCCGAGATAGCTCGTCAAGAAGCGGACGTGCAGGATACCAACAACGATGCGGAAAGCTACGAGCCCGGTATGTCTTTCATAGCGCGAACTCCCTGGATTGTTTCCCAGCTAACGATGCAGTAGACGACGGCCTCGTAGCCTGTCCAGTGTGTTTGCAGCGCATGAAAGAGAACCAAGTCTTTCAACACCTCGATACGTCATGTCCAGGAGAACCACAAGCGAAACCGCCGACCCGCCAGAATTCAAGAAATAGCTACAACACTTTTCCCTCGAAAACGAACCCGCCCCCACCGAAAAACCTGGAACGGTTGCCGGCGATCAACTATTCAATGCTCAAGGAGCCGCAGCTGCGCAAGAAGCTCCAAGAGTTCGGCATCTCGACAGCGGGGAACCGCCAGATGCTTGAGAAGAGGCATAAGGAGTGGATGACGATATGGAACGCCAACTGCGACTCGTTGCATCCTAGGCGGAAAGCGGATCTCCTGCATGACCTTGAAGTGTGGGAGCGCACCCTGGGGACGCGAGCCCCAACATCCTCCAGGTCGATCCATCTGGGCGCGCAGATCAAGGATAAAGACTTCGACGGCGCTGCCTGGGCCGCAAAACACGACACTTCCTTTAAGGATTTGATCGCAAACGCGCGAAAGAATAGGCCGAAGACGCAAGAACAGACGACGGGTCCAGACAAGGGGGCTTCGGGGAAGACTGCAGAGGGTGAAAGGCCACCGGAAATACTTCCGGCCACCGGGATGGAAACGCAAAACTCGTCCACTGCGAATCACCCAGACCGTGGTATCGTAGATTTGCCCGACGGTCCGGGTTCCCACATAGTACAAGAGCCAAATAGGGTGGTCGATATTTCGTCCTTGGGCACCCCTACTGAAATTCCACGGCTGGATGAGATGGCGCAACAATGATGGTCGTGTGCTTCAAATGATTTGTACATATATTAGCACCAAGATACCCATCATTCATGGTCGTGATACGTTCGGTTAGGGTATATTAGCCCGCTAAGAAGTCAGCCTTTCCGCCTTATTATCCGCCCCGGGTCCATCCAGACTTAACCCACCAAGTACCTCCGCCGCTGCCGTAGCCGGCGTGGACGGCCTGTTCTCCCCTTTCTGACCCTCTTCCGTAGTCTGGGCCTGGTCCGGCAGTCCTGCGGGCACCGGACCCAGGTTGCGGAGCTCCGCCAACTTGCGCCTTGTCTCCTCCGCATCCTTGGCCTCCTTCTTGGCGCGTTGCGCCTCCTCTTCCTTCTTCCGCTCCTCCGCGAGCATGGCCTCGAATTCGTCGTCCACGTCCGCCTCGTCCACCATGGCAGGTACCTGCCCCACCTCGGCGATGACGTTGCCCACCTCGTCAACCTCACCCATCTGCTCACGCAGCGCGTCCAGCACGGCGTCGACCCGGTCGGCGCCCCCGACCGCCGCGTTGAGGCTCCGCAGCGCCGCCGTGCTCGCCTGCATCGTGCGCACCATCTGCACGTTGTCGGCCGCCTGCTGGATCTTGGCCGCCACCTCCTCGAGCTGGCTCAGCGTCGCGTGCCGCTGCGCGAAATTCGCCTCGGCCAGTTTTCGCGACTTGAGCGCCGCAAGCGCCGACACGCGATTCTTCCGTCGAACGGCGTCTTGGGCAACCTCGTTGAGCTCGTCCACGCGCCTGCTCAGCACTTGCGTCTGTCGCGTTAAGTCCTCCATGAGCTCCTTCAGGGATGCGATCGCCGAGTCCTCCCCCGTGATGGCCGCGCTCTCTGCCTCCGACGTCCGAATTCTAATCGTGTGTCCGTCCGTGGCTATGATAGACTTGTCTCTCGATAGAAATTTAACTAGAACATCCACATCCGTCTCGGATAGTCTCTGCTTCTTATCTGAGAGTAAAATGCCCTCGAAAGTCCGTCGGAAATGGTTTTTTGAGAACGTGCGCTCGAACGGGGAGGTTCGGTCCGCTACAGCGTCGGAAAACGCCTTTGCGGCAACTTCCAGGTTGTGCAATATGACAAACTGACCTTTGGGTATCTTGTCCTCCCCCCAACTTCCAAGTAGTCCTCCTATGCCCCGCTCCAGGCCGGCCTGCCGTAGTCCCCATGCCATGACGCTCCACGGTATACTGCCCCAGCCCCTGTAATATACGCTTTCCTTTACATTTAGGAACTTTTCAAGGGGGAGTAGCTCCCCGTTCCCGACCGCCTCGCGGATGGCAGTGCCGAGAGCTATTGGGCGCCCGAACTGCTTGCTCTCGAGGGCACGAAGGAGGGTGTCGTCGAGCTCGATGGTGAAATGGTTCCGCATTGCAGACTTAGAAGGTGCGAGGCCGGCCAACGCGGCGCTGCTAAGCCCACGCTTCCATGCTGAGACATTGGCGGTGAAGCCGTCTGGGTTAAGGGTCCTTTGGGAGCGAAAATCGGAATAGAGCGCTGGCAGGCGGGCTCTGTTCAGAAAGTAAGCGCTTCGAGCTCGTAAATATTAGCTGCGGAAGGTTGAGGGCACGCACCTTCGGAAACTTGGCTCGTTCTCTACGAGATAACTAAGGAGTTCGCTCATGGCGCGGACTGCACATGTATAGATGAATCCACGTAATTAAGTACCTGTTCGAGGGTAGAGGAAGGACGCGATGCTAAGATACCGAATCCACTGGCGCCAGGCAAGGGGAGGGAGGTATAATTACGTAGGTAGAAATTATGACTTTGAAAATGAAGGCTCGTGACTGCCAGGCCCTACTCTGACTAGATGGTTGATCGAGATCTTGTGTGTTTGAGGACTGCAGGTAAAGGTTGCATTTAATGCAGCCAATTTCAAGGTCAGAGCGGTAGCTGCCTCGCTATCAGCAGCGACGTCACTAAGGATAAGTACCGGCATTAACCCCTAGTACGTTCACGGATAAGCGATAATTAACTAAACCGCCTAAAATAATGCCCATTCTCAAGTACCAAGATTGTTCTGAATACGAATACCAATATATTCATAAAGCAAAAAGCCGTTTGTTTTTGTTCAATATCTAATATCAGGATATATGTTATACGTTATATGTTGCTACTATTATTACTATCATGTTTTTTATACTCCCGGGGGGCGATTATACTACTTACGTAGTGTCAGACGCTTAACACATTTCAGAAATCATATCTGCCTGCGGGATTCCTAGCATTGATGGCCATGTTAAGTATCTGTTGGCGGCCAGGTTCGTCCCCAAGAATTCGCGAATGAGGGCTAGCGTTTCTATCTGAACAAGAAGACCCTCAGAAGTGCGTCGATGCGCTCGGCGGGTAATCCTCTTCGTTGACTCCCCAGTCACTCTCGTGCGGACCAAGCGTCAACTCTAACACACCGCCGTCGAGGAAGAAGCCGTGCGTGAGCCAACTCTTCGTATATGGTGCGCCGTTCAGCGTCGCGCTTTGGATATAGATGTTTCGGTAGCTGGGGTCGAAATTCAGGTTCCGCAATGTGGCTGTGTTGCCGGTTATGCGATTCGTGATGTTGACCTCCGGGAAGAAGGGCGGGATTATGACTACAACATCCGGAGTCAGTAAAAGCCCTATCTGGTCAATTGGGTGAATAATTGGGGGTCGTGAGACATGTTTCGGAGCTCTCGACTCCTGAAAGTCCACATTTGGGAATTCGTGCCATCGAACTAAAGAAGATGGGGGAAGAAATAACTCCAGAAGTTGCTTACGATACACGTCCTGGCCGCTCATGGGGTAGACCCCCATCATTGTCAGGGTCGTGAAACTGCCCATCGCGCCCGAATCATCGTTTCCGGGAATGCCGTTCACCGTGTCATTGAAGCTTCCCGGTATGTACTTGTGTGCATATTGAGCGGAAAGCCCGGGCCGGCCCGCATAATGGAAGATGAACACGAGCAGGTAAGACTGCTCGTTGCCAATATAGAGAAGGCCTGGAGTATTGTGCATGAATTCTAGGCGTCGTACAAATTCATCGGGCCCACCAAGCGTTGGGATTAACGTTGCTTGGTCATGAGGCACGTAGAACGTGTAGAGCCAGGCGCCGCCTTCGTACGTTTCATGGCCGTCTGAGTTTAGGTAACAGGATGTAAAATTATCTGATACACATCAGTATAGCTACTACTGAAGAGCGTCCTCAATAATCAGGTTCCGCAAGCATATATGTGACAACAAGGTAATTATTAGACAGTTCAGTGGAACTTTGAGCACATACTGGTTATGGCATGTTAGCTTCCTACTCGCTGCAAAAACCGACCACCTATACTCAGGCGACGAAGAAAGATATTGTTCATACCAAAGAAAAGTGCACAAAGCAGGGTCTTGATAACCAAAAGTTCCGTTGAGGTATCTCGGTTGTAGAAAGCCATTGAAGCCACTATCAACGAGATCCTCCGGGTCTGGGCTACCCGTCAAGTTTAGTAGCGATCGTGAATCTTCTTGGAACATGTTGATCCAGTTTCCTGATCGGCGAAGGTATTTCTCAGCGTCGGCCGTCTTGTTCATACCTCTTGCAATCTCAGCAATGCAAAAATCGTTATACGAGTATTCGATCGTTCGGGAGATAGACCGCGTCATTGGGCCTACTCCCCAGGGATCGAAATCGTCTGTAGGAATATAGCCTAAGGTTTTCCAGCTGTTAAGGCCACCACGACCCTCAACTGTCCATAAATGCGGCTCCACTAGGTAATACGTTATGCGTCAGCCATAGACCACACAGGGATACCAAGGAGTGCTCTCAACTAACCTTCCGCATCTGATACTGCTGCTTCATACGCAGTTTCCCAATCGATGCCATCTGAGAGCCCCTTAACATACGAGTCGGCAAGGAGATTGTCAGCGTTGCTACCACCCTGAGTAAAGCCCTGACACAGGGTCATTCTGCAATCTGGAAGTTTCCCCTCGTGGCGATATATATCGATTAAACTCCGAACCATGAGAGCCTGAACATTGGGATCGATAAGTGTAAGCAGTGGATGGGTACTCCTGAAACTGTCCCAAATGCAATAGTACGAGTCAAAGTAGGGCTCAGTGCTGTTCCATAGGGGATTTTCTCCTATTGACCAAATGAGCATGTAAACCTGTCCCCATTTGCAGTTCATGTCCCCAAAGCAAGCTTACCCGTATAGTCTTGAGGTGAGATCAACGAGCGATACATGCCACTCCAGAATAGCCTCTGCAGCGATGTATCGACGCCGCTACTGTCAGCATCAACAGAACTAAGTTTCTCTCGCCACGCGTCCTCCGCATCGTTTCTGGTAGCTTCGAAGTCGAAGCGAGGAATCTCTTTCTCGGCATTGCTACAGGCCTGGTCTGTGTTAAGGAACGAGAGGCCGACACGAACTAAGATCTGGTTTGATTCCGGCGCATGAAATTGTACCCATGCGCCTCCTGGCAAGGGAGGTTTATTAACTTTGTCTGCAAAAGTCCGGAGTGTTTTAGGCTCGCTGCCAGCTCGGTTGTTTTGGAAAACACCGGTATTGCGGATTTTAGCCCCTTGAAAATCTGTGCAGAAATGTAAATCATATGTGCCGATACCGAAAGATGGCTCAAAAGTGCCGTTGCCGATGATCCGCCCAGTATCAGGGTATACCTGAATACTGGCGTCCCCGCGAGAGTCCGACAGATCCGTCAGATCAGCAAGAATCAACGGGCTATAAGGGAGCAGCTCTGGGTCAGGGCAGCTTTCGCAGGTCTCCGGGTCCCTTTTGGTCACGCTTCCATCCGTTGGGAAAGTGAACCGGTACAGAGCCGTGTGGTTTGAGACAGTTATCTCAGCCCGGACTGAGGTGTTGAGAGACAATGAGAAGTAGCCAGGCCGTGCCTCTACTGTCTCATTGATTCTCTTGGACGCCCGCAGCGATTTGGGGAAATAACAATTATTCAACTCGTCTCCCGCACAGCCAGTCTGAGCAAAGAGTGGGAAGTTTCCTAAAGATGCGCCCTATGAATATGAGTGACGTTAGCATACATGTAACAGAATCTTGTTCGGACCCCTTTATTCAGATAGCATACGCCTCCTGTCCCACTATCATGCATGTGGGAGAATCCAGTTACTGTTGCACGGTGTTTTAGTCTTCCTTACTTCTAAAGAGCAACCGAGTCCACTCACTTTCACCATCATCAGAAGCAAAGCCTCCTTGAATTTCAGTATTGACATCCGCGACGGCCTTTGCCATGCCAAAAGGCAGGGTTGCACCTACACGATTATGAATCAGTTATTTCACTTGAGGCATAGAGGAGACTAGAAAGAAGGCTAACGACAAAAGGATATAGCCCAAGCAATGCTAGGAGATGTTGGAGCATTGGAGAAGAGTAAGATGGTGAAAGAGCCTCCGGGAACTATTTACCGGGAAATACATGCCCTAAACTCGTGGTCAGCAGCAGAGAAGTAGAGGCCAGGTAGTTAAAGCTTGTCGTTTACCTCCATTGACCGTTCCTATTAAAGGATCGACGTAGTCGAGAACATCGAAGCCAGTCACACCCCCTATCGCACGGCTAACGATAACCCAAAGCGGCGAAAAAGCCGGGAAATGTGGTGTCTTCATCCTGACATGAAGCATAAGCGAACACTCTGTGGTCATAGACGCGCTTACGCGAGTACCAGAATAGGGGCAGCTCTGATAAAATCAATGCGGGGACTGCTAGAATGAATCTCCACGTACAGAGCGGATGGGGATGCTTCTGGGATGGCGATGGTTAGAACTTAGCGACACCAAACGATATGAGAAATGAGCGCACGGTAACGTCCTTATATGTTGGAAAGAGCATATGGAGCAAAAGCCCGCAGTGAAGTAGATGTTCCATGATATGGGGTCTCCCAAGAACGCTGGAAGTGCTTCGTCGCAGTAACCACTTTGTCGGCGCGGGGTATAGTCGCCATATGCTGTGTATATACTAGGATGTTGCTGTTCTCCACATTACCTACATGTCAACTCTGGGATTGACCATGCCTGGATATCCCCGCAATGTTCCTGGGATTGGAGTGCGGAGTAGATAGCTAAGGTTGCATGTAATGCGATGATGTTCCCGGATGCTACTCAATGTGATATAGGTTAAGTCAACTACGATCACGCTGTGACTCCTTAGCTGCTTTACTGGTCACTTGCGCGAGGGTTTCACGAATGACCTAACCTCCAAGCAAAATTTGAGCTGCAAACACGGTTGTTTGAGCGGAAGTAATAACGATTAGGTTAGAATATGGTTCGGAGGTCGCGTCGTGGCTGCAGAATATGTTATGGGAGATCATCCAATGGTGCTATCCCACGAATATCTGGGGTCAACCGCCACCATTATTTGTCATGCCGTAACTAGTATCCGGTGAGACTTTCCCAGTCCTCTCGTAGCCTACCAAACCTACCGCGCCCTCGTTGAGATACTAATACACGCAAAGCAACTCGGCGTAGCCACGGCAGGGCGTAGGCCACAACAGGCTCACTTAATTAGCTCTTCTAATTTTGTCCAGAGCTTCGGGGTCTCTATACTACCCTGCCTAGAGACGGCGTGGCATTATGGCTTCCCAGTTGAAGATCTTCAGCTAGGATTTCTAGGAGATCGTCAATGGGTTCATAGACGCCCTAACTCATGTCAGGGGCATATCAGGGGGCGCCCAAGACATCACTTACTCAAGGTATATACCAGTGGGCTGTCATAGTCACCCTGTTGGGATACCGCGTCAACAGTCTCCATCCATGCTCACCCAGTCGGTGCCACACTTAGTAGCCTTCAGGTAATACTCTAAGAAACCCCCCAGTAACCAGTCTCCCAAGGACAGCGGTCAGGTCAACAAGTTAGCAATAAAAAGTTGCCTGTGTGCCTGGCCGAGGATCCCGGTGGCAAAGGAGTGAGTGTTGCGATGGTCTTGTAAACTATAAGGGGGACGCCCCTAATTTAAGGAATTGTTAAAAGCTTGAGCGAAATCAGCCTTGTCAAGGCCGCTGTTGCTTTCCCCATTTTCATCGCCTTTTCACGCTTACAAGACGTGGGTTCTCCTAAGCTGAGCTATGCGTCGTCTTTCCTGCCGTTGTCCATGCAGAAATACTAATAATTCGATCATATAGAAAGGATTTACACCGCGAAATTATAACCCTTCCACAAGATAGTAGTAACATGGTAAAGGGATTCACATAACCATCAAGATCAAATGTAAGGAAATAGCTAAACCGTTTCGCTGAGTGCAAGCCATCGACTTAAGCGAAAGGAGTGGAACTAGCACTCTACGGAGCCCTCATCAGCAGGGAAAATATGATAAAAAACCGGGTTGATTCCGTAGCAAACTATTAAGGAACTACGACTAATTGGGGCCCGCTTCAGCCAGTATAGTCACGTTCCGTTATTGTTACCTAGCTCATGTCACATAATCATGCCCAACCTATCAGGGATGCGATTTACAAACTTTCCGTTGTCCGGATAGACGCTGCAAGGAATCAACCGAGCGAGCTGAGGGGAGGAGGGTAATTAAATACAGATATACTCTTTCCGTCTCACAGTTAGTGATTATTTGACGTCCTCGGGGGCATAATGTGCTATGACGTGGGAGCCAGGCCAGCCTCCTGCAGCAGTATTTCCGTAGCCTTGAATAGCTCCCCATCGTCAAATCTAAGATTGATGTTAGCTCGTACCTCCTAGCAACGAGCTGCAGTGAAATAGGGGCATCCTTATACCCATCGGCGACATGTTCTTTCCAGAGACCCCAGTTATACGCGTCGTTCTGATTCAGAGGTTCGTAGTCCCCGGGATAACCAGCAATACCATCTTCTCAGCGCTAACGCGGTTGTTGACTGGAAGACGATAGCAGGGTAGTCGAGCAAGTTCCACTGCGACGTGTAAACCCAGGATTTTGCAGTGTGCAGCTTCGGAGAAACGCCTGGACCGACAGGACGGAGTATTACGTCGACCATCCTGCCGTCTGGGCTTGCTCCCGCCGTTTCTTTCCAGAGAGAGGCGTACTCAGCACGGAAGTCCCGGCGTGCAAGGATGGCATCCCATAAGGGGCGGATGCTGTGTTCTCGGACTTGCGGGTTTTCCGTCAATATCCACCTAGACAACGGCCGGAAAGGTTCTCCTGACGACTCCATAGCCATGATCTCCTTGCCGCCATCACAGAAGAACAAGCTTGCCTGATGATATTATATCAGCGAACTGGCCGACCGTGCTGTGAGGCGCTAGTAGGATCCCGAAGGCTGGTCTTACGATGGGTTCCCATGCCAGGTCATGATTCCACTGCTTCCAATCCGCAATCTCGACAATGCCACTCCCCTTTAACTTCTCCACAACGTCTCTCATGGCTCTCGTTATAGGTGGGTGGGGCTTCACGACGCCGTCGTCCTACATGACAGCAACTTTGAGCTTTCCATCGGGAAAGAATAAAGCTGTGTCTCCAATCCATAGCAACTAAATTCGGTTCCTTCAACCAGGGCTGCCATCGATGATTGCCTTAGTGAATTACTTGGAGACCCTCAAGCCTAGTAGGGAGAGGGCCGTTGGTGGGTAAGATATATTCGGCTCCGCATAGCAGCGGAGTCCAGCCCGTGATCGGTAGGCAGATCGACGTGTGTTTGAAGCCGAAAATACCACAGTCAGCCGCCGGCGAGCGGATGGAGCCTCTGATGTCCGAGCCGACGCCCAGGACAGAACCCCGTAGGCTGATGAGTGCACCTTCTCCACCGGAAGGCCCCCAGCGGTCAGTGTCGTATTACAGGGGTTCACCGTTCCCATGAGCATGCTTAGTCGCATCCGTAGATCATGTTCCAGGTGGAGTCAAGCCCATCTGGGCAGAGGCAACCACACATACCCGTATAGATTGCTACTCGTCTCAAGATGCATCAATTTTTGTGGCTGCGTCGTTCTAACATAAAACACGGCGCCGGCATCCCATAAGGGTTATAGGAGCAGTGCGTCCTCTTCAGCCACATTTCCAACCCATCCTACGAACCCTGCGTTCAAATCGAGCCCGTCGATACCGACATGCTCTTTTACACTGATGGGCAAACCGTGGAGAGGTCCAATCGGCTTCTTGTGCGTGGCGAGGTACTCGTCAAGTTCGGCGGCCCTCTTCAGCGCCCTACCCGGTAAGAGTTCAGTAGCGTAGTTGGCAAGCCTCTGGGCGAGGCCCGCACGTCGCATGGAAGAAAGCCTTGACAACGTTAGTGGAGCTCCATTCTCCCGAGGCGAGGTTCCGGACTAGGCCTTCGACGTTAGTATTCGTAATGGTGAGCTCTTCGTCTGATGGTATCGACCTCGAGATCTCTGTGGTATCGGATGGTATCTCGCCCGCAGGTAACTGGGGGAACCGTGGGCGAAGCTCTCCTATGGTCGTATTTCGGTGGCGCTGGCCCTCCGCAGGCGGCGTCCTGCCAGCTGGCTCCGTTCGTGGTCATCACCGTAGCCAGGGATATTCTCGAATTCAAGTGGCAGGTGCAAAGATAGACGACATGGTTAAGGCGAATCAGGGTGGTCTTGCTTGCGTTGATTTGACAAGATCCATATAAAGGATCTTTACACAGGAAACCTTTACAACGGCCGGGGTTATCATATAAGGCCCACGTGCTTAATATATAACGACATATGAACATTGGCTACATGTAGATGGAGGCTTTATCTCGACATGACAGCGCTTGAGAGGTGGTTGGGTGGTTGTTATCTTGCGGGGGTTGCCGATTCCGATTAATGCAACTAGCCAAGGGTGGAAACAGGATGCGATATGGGATATAACCCACTTGCATAGAGTATTAAGATAGGCATGTACGTACGTATGTATGGAGCTATCTTCAGAGCAGCATGATAAGCCACCAAAGCCTTTTATATAGTCCTGTGCTTATGCTGCAAGTAGTGGCCTATCCAAAGATAGTTCTTACCAAGGCAAGCTAGCATTAGTTGTTCTGGAAGTTCATGCTATAACCGCCTGTCTTTTCGTCTTTGACCATCTTGAAGTTGTCGGTACTCAAACCAAATGGCTTTAAAATGCCATTTCCGAGCTGTCCGTGGAAAATCAGAATCCAGTTAGGGCCTACCGGGTGAACAGCTTACTTACGTCCTTCAGTTTCCCCCACATCTCAGCCATCTCCTTCTCCTGGGCGGCCTTGGTTCTTGGCGGAAGAGTCCTGAGCTGCGCCTGGACGATCTTGCGGTCTGCTCGGCTCAGATTCGTCATGGCTGATAAGGCCTTGTAATCTTCTTCGGCCCCAGATAGGTTGGACCACCCCCCAAGCTCACTCCTGGCCCTGGCTCGTCGCATTAGGGCTTTGGCTTTTATTCTGAGCATGTCCTCGTGTCGTTTCCGTCTCGCAGCTTCCGCCGCGGTCTCTTCCCTGGCAGCCGGAGCGCTCTTCTGTGCTCCCGAGCTGACAATTTCCTCCCCGACGTCATTGTCACCATCTTCTTTCACTTTGCTCTTCTCTTGTCCCTCGGCTTGCTTTTCACCGAATTCCGCCTTCTCCAGACGGCTCAACCCATCGAGTGACTCTGTTGCGCTTTTGATAGTTTCTTTCCATTGTTCTAGTTTCAGGTGACATGCGGCGATATTGGATTTCAGGACCGCGAGTTCATAGTCGAGGTAATGCGGGCAGATGGCAGCAGCCTCTTCGTATTTATTAATGGCGTTCTCGTATTTAGCCGAGGAGAAGAGAGAGTTGGCTACGGACTTGTGGTGGTTAGACTCTCGCAATAGGGTCTATAAGTAACAAAGAGTTAGTCAAAAAGTCCACGGCTTGAGCGCGTTCCTTCAAAGACGTGGTCCCACTAGGTATGATTTACCTCTTCTTCTTCAGGGGAAAATCTTGAGGGAGGTGCTAGCTCTTCATCTTCAGATCCGTGTTCCTGTTTGTCGGTATCCTTGGAAGAATCCGGGAGAGGTTCATTCAACTTCTGATCGTCCTCGGGTTCTGGAGGCATATTGCATAAGGAGACCTTTCTCTGCTAGGATACGCTTTATTATTATTATTTCCAAATTACGATTGCTTCACTACGCACAAAGTATGTAGGTATTCAAGCTTTCACTCTAGGTAGGTACATGCAGTAGAGGTATGTATGGAGAACGCAGCTGGCGTGAAGGGGGGAACGATACGGCGCCCCACTGCTAGGTGAGCTTATCTGCCCGGCTGCGATAAAACCTCACAGGAAGTGGTGGGTGCTTTTCGCTAACCATATATAGAAGGTGGTCCACTTTGGGCTGATACATGGGAGGAACGCGGGTTGCAACTGTTGTTGTAATTAGCTTTCTGTCCTGAATAACCGTTAGCAACCGCGTTTTTGATTTGATTTTAGATGTGTTTTAGGGACCAAAATGGGAAGGAAACGGAAAGTTGCAGACGTTGCGATAGATTAACCTATTTCTACAGCCCAAATCGACCTTAGCGCTTTTTACGCAGACCTTATTAATAAAAATACTCTTCGCTCGAACGTAACGCCGAATTTATCAGTTAGAAGTTATTTCGAGTTATTTATCGTTAATTTACGCGATCCTTACGTTAAACCGTTATTTATTACGCCGTTAAACTTATTAAAGTTATATTTAAAAAGTTTATTTAAAGCTTTATATAATCTCGATTTATTATTTTAATATTATAACGAATAGTTATATTAAATTTAAAACGTTTTATTAAAGCTATATATAAGATCGTTAAGTTTAAACCGTATTATCTAAGCTAAGCTAAAGATACGAAGTAATTACACTAATAATTAATACGATAAATACTTTACCTAATCTCTTCGAATACGGTAACTATTAATAGTTTTTACGATGATAATAGATTATACGCCTCGGTTACGAAGAGCCTTAATTAAAGCTATATATATTTAAGATTTATATTTTTATAAATATATTCAAGATTAAATATAATATAAAGATATAAAATTAAGAAAACGGATATCGGCGAGCTAGCCAGTTATATATAGGCTAGCTAAAGCTATATATAAAACCTGCTAAGGCTCTAGCTTTTAGCGTACTATATAATCCCTAATAAAATAAAAATATTATTAAGTTTAATAGGTAATTTTTTTATAAGATAATAATTTTTAATAAATTCGATTTTATAGGTTTTAAGATATAAATTTCAATTTAAAAAGGTTATTTTCTATTATAAATATATTATTATTCGTAGAAAAATAAATATTATATAAGTATATTATAAAAAAGTATTAAATAAAGGTAAGATATTAAATAGTAATAATTTTTATAATAAGATATAATATATAATCCTTTTTTATTAATAGATTCAAGGTTATTTATTCCGAATGTTGTTATAATTTTTTCGAGAATTTATATTTTTCGTTATATTTAATTTTACAGTTACGTAAAACAAGGATTATATTAATAAGTATTATATAAAAGTACATTAAAATTATTTAAAGTTTAATTATATTAATATAACGTTAACTTTCGAATTTTCCTTATAATAACATTATAAAGTCTTTTATATTTAATAATAAATTAAACTAAAACGCTTAAGTTAATATAGTTTTAGTATTAGTACTTTTTTATTATTAAATAATTAAACGTATCGAATTAATATACGTACGCTCAAAAGAAGGAAATAAAAAGTTTTTTACTTATAAAGCCTTAGAAAATAGCGCGTAAATAACGGTTAAATTATTTTATATAGTTTATAATTATATTAATAATATAAACGGCGTTAATATAAATAATTTAAAACGGTTTAATTTTGTTTAAAATCGACCGTTATTAATTTCGCGGTTTTTATTTAAAAAATAATTATTTAAATTCGGATAATAAAAGTTATTATTATATATAAGTTATTAACTTATACGATTATTATATTTAAGTTATAATCCTTTATTACTTTACGATTTATTCGTTAACTTTTTTACCGATTTTAAAATTTACTTTAATTTCTTACGATATTTTCGTTAAGTATTAATTAACAGTTTATTATTATATATTTTACTAAAAATAAGAAGCTTAGTATATTATTTCAGTATATTTTTTTTATTTTATTAAATTATTAAAACTTTTAATTTTAAAATTTATTTCGTAAAATCGGTATTACTTTTTCTTAAAATATCGTATTTTCGATTGTTATAGATATATACCGTAAAGCTCTATTTATAAATTTATCTACTTTCGATTATTATTTTAAAAATACTCGTTAATTAATTTATATGATCGATTTTTTTAAATAAAAAGGTTTTTTCGAAAAATAAAATATTAATACGCGTTTAAAAATAAAGGTTTTTTAATAAATAAAGTTATATCGAGTTTTATTAATTTAACAAGTTACGAAAATAACTAATTAGGATTAATATAATCCTATATATTAAAAACGTATATTTTAACATAGAATTTACTTTTAAAACAAGTTTACTTTTTAAATCCGTTATATATAATAAAAGATATTAACGATACTATTATTATTATAATTAATAATAACGTAAATTAAATAAATAAATTTTTTAAATATTAAATATAAAGAATATCAGTTTTGTTATTATATTCGACTAATTACAGGTATTTCTTATACGAGTGCAAATTTAATATAGCCTATTTATCAGATATAAAGAACATTAGTTATATTGTTGTATTAGGCTAAGTTGCGTATATTCCTCGTACGCGAACAGTTTTTCTGTAGTTTACTTACCTTAGCTAGCTCAGGCCTCTGCTGGCTCGTTTTCTAATGTACTGTTGTATCACGCTAAAAATTAGCCAATTAAATCCCATATTCCGTAACGAGCCAGCGAGGCCTGAGTTGTAGTTGTGCGAAAAGGTGGTCCGTTTGGTGCGCCCCTAACAAAATCATCAACTTTCCTTCCAATTTTTTAAAAAATTAAAAGATTTAAATAAAAAGAAATTTTAACGCAACCAAATAAAGTCCGATAAGTTTGATATTTTATATACGCGTCGAATATAAGCTAATATGCTTACAGGGATTTTTTTCCATTTTTTTAAATGGAAATTACAGCTAATACGGCTAAGTTTAGGCCCGGGAAATGGGCGACCGCAACGCCCTCATGGCTGCGACAGCATAACTACCGGTCGCATCATCATGCACCGGGCTTCCTTAGTATATTTGATATGGGAGAAACCCGCCCAGCAATTTTTTCGGCCGTACGGGCTGTCGTTATTGCGTCGCAGCCATGAGAAGGTTGGGGTCAGCTAAGTCCGGAACGCCCTCATGACTGCGACAACGCAACCACTGCATATATCATTTTGCCATGGGCCTTCCAAGGGTAATTCAGTATAGGAGAAGCCCGTCCAGCTATTCTTTTGGCCGTACGGGTTGTGGTTGTTGTGTCGC
>QJNZ01001312.1:2723-18307 GCA_004155055.1 Monosporascus sp. CRB-8-3 | reverse complement strand
TTTTTTTTTTTCCTTATTTCTATTTTTTTCGATTATAAATTTGTTTTAATTTATAAAATATTTTTATTAACTCCCTTTTTATTTAATATTTATTATCAGTTTTTTTTTATAAAAAAAATTTCCGTATATATTATATTGTTATAATTTATAAATATTAACAATTACGGTAATCGTATATTAAAATCCGGCGTAACTTTTTCTATATTTTTTTATTAATTTTAAAAATAATTAAATTTAATCTGCGGAAATAATTACCTTTAAATATACGATCAATTAATAAAAAGTTATTCGTATATAAAAGTTATCTTAAATAATATTATGCTTTTTACTTTTAAGCCTAAATAAAAACTTATTAACAGGTAATACTTAACAGCTCTAATTGCCGATACGATTTCTTACGTTAAGTAAGCGTAGCTAAAAAATTCGAAAATCTAAAATTAAAATTAATTTATTTATTTAAGGATTAAACCTTAATTTTTACCTTAATTTTCGAATAAAGTTTGCGTTTTAACCGTTATATTAATTAATCAAATTTCAAATATTTTTTATTTTATCTTATATTTTTTAAATTCTAAGTTCTTTATAAACTGTTTAATATCTGCTTTTTTAAATAGTTTCGCCAAACCGTCGTTAAAATTATCTTTGCTTTCCAAATATTAAAAGCTGATATTTTTTACTTAAATCTTTTAACGTATATAATAATACTTAATATAAATATAATATTTTTTCGTAATATTAATATTTTCTTTATTTATATAAATATATCTATATTATACTTTAAAATAAAAATAAAACCGTTAAATATTAATACTAACTTTGTTAAAAAATTCTTAATTTTAACTACTTTCGCTATTGTTATACCTGCTATTATATATATTATTTCCGTAATATATCTCGTATTAACGCTTTATAATTTTAAAAACTATAATACGGATCGTACCAGTTATTAAAAATATATTCCTTATTATGGATTTCGCCGATTCGCTATTATTTATAAAATTTATATTTTTTATTCCGGATAACCTTAAATTATAATATTTCTAATACGTATAATTTCGTTTTAATTTTTAATACCGAAAAAATAAATTTATTATACCGTTTAAATATCGTAACAAATTTTTAATATATTCTTAATATTTTAAGAATAAATTGCTTACGAACTTGGCTTAAATCGACGTTGTAAACGTTATATTTAATTTACTGATATAATCCGAAAAATTAAATGTTTTTACTAAGAGTACGTATTCGAATATATCTTTTCTATTAACCTTTCCGTTATATTTTACTAAATGCTTTAAATTATTCTTAATAAATACCGTAAGTTCCTTTCGTATAATTTTTAAATTTATTAATTTTAATAACTTTTTAATATATTATTACTAATTTAATATAACGTCGCCAGTCGATTAGAAACGGATAATCCGTATATTTAAATACTAATCCGTATCTTTAAGTCTTTAATAAAAACGTTCTTAACAATTTCTTTAATAACGTTTTTAAAATATTATTTGTTAATTTCGAAAAGTAAAAAGTTATCGACGTATAAAGCAAAAATATAGCTGGTTTTGGGGTTAAAAAAAAATCGCCTTATTTGAAATTAATAAATGGAAAGTTTACTTCGTAAATATTTCTTTAATTCTTTTTTACCAAATAGCTCCGGCCTGCTTTAAACCGTATAAGGGATTTATCAGTTTGTTTAACCTTTTTAAGGGAAAACCGGTATATTTCTTTATTTTCTAAATACGTATCGAAATATTCCTTTAGCTTAAAAAATTACTTTTTTTAAATATCTTCCTTTAACTAATTATTTAAATACGTAATAACGAAATCGATTTAAAATATATGTCAGCTTAAATAGGCACTTAAGGTTATTAGGATTCTTTTATGCACAGTTTTTGCTATGCTCGCTGTAATTTTATCATTAATAATTCCTTTTTATTAGGTAAACCTTTTTATATAAATATAAACTTTGTACTTGTTTAGTTTTTCTATAAACGTATACTTTTTTTTTAATATTTATTTAACGTTCATAAAATACTTACGGGCTTTTTCGTCGAAAAGCGTAAACTTGGAAGTTTTACGCAAAAGGTTCTTTTTTAATTTTTACAAAAATTGCTTTAAATTATATATGTCGTTTTAAGCTTTTTATAACTTCCGTTAGGGACGGGCCATTATCCGTTATTACATATAATCTCTAAGTAATATATAATTTACCTAAATTAATATATTTTAAATTCTTAACATTAAAAATATTATCGTACTTATCCTTTAATATATTAACTAATTGTTAATATTCGTAAATATTTCGGATACCTTAATCGGCGTTTCCGTAACCTTTAAAAACGTCGTTATCGTCGTTATCGCTTATTAATAAATTAAGATAAAAAAGTATATAAGTTATTATCGCCCTTTTAAATTAAAACTAACTTTAATTCGCGTATTAATTAAAAAGTTTTATCCAGGATTTCCAAAATATACAATTCGGGAATCAACTTTTTCGGATATCTTTTTTTACGTTTAATTTATTTAATTTCTTAATCCGTATCGTCCTTAGTAATAACGTTATAATCTTTATTTTTTACTCCTATACTTTACTATTTTTAACGGTATTTCGGACGTTTTTATATAGGTTATAAAATCGATCGAATAATATTTTCAAAATTAAATAACTATTTTAACTTTTTTAAGTTGTTATAAATAATAACGTAAAGTATTATTAATAATTTGCCGCCTTTTAAAAACTATATTTCATAATTATATATTCCTTAATATCTTAATAATATTCTTTTTGCTTTACGGGCCGTTAATTTTTTTAACTTAATTTTATAGTTTTTATTATTTAAAATTATATATTTATTACTGAAAAATCGAAAGTAATCATTATTAAATTGATAAAATTTATTAAATTCGAATATATTTTTAAAATATTCGATTAATATTATATCTTTTACTATTAATTATCGCGTTTTGTAAACCGTATACGTTATAACTTTTAATATAAAATCCTAAAAACCTATAAATATTTTTATCCGAATATAAATTATTTACGTTTCGTTTAACAAAAATTAAATATCTTTTTTCGTAATTCCGTTTTAATATTAACTATAAAAGTTTAAAAATTATTAATTTTATATTTTTAACTAAGCAAATTTTTTCGATTATAATTATATTAAATTCTTTACCGCCCTCCAGGCGTACAATTTATACTTTCCGGTTTTTAACCGATTCCGATTACTTTATTATTCACGTAATATACGTACATAAACTTTATTATACTTTATCCATAATCTTAAACGAATAATACTTTTTATAACATAAAAAATCGTTTATAATAAAATCGAAATTATTATTATTTTCGATATTAACGGGTTTAACTAAACTTATATTATACTAAATAAATTTTTCTATATATTATTTCCGTTTTTAAAATTTTATAAACTATATTTTCCGTATCATTTTTTCGTTATACGTTATATAAAAAATTATCGTTCTATCGTCGAGGTTTAAATTTATACCCGTATACCTTTTAATAATTTTATTAACAATTACAATAATTAAATACAGAAATCTAGCAAAATGCGCATGGTTATTTTAGGAAAAATTGAAAAAGTTTAAAAGTAATCGTTCTTATATATACGTTTGGTTATATAAAGGATAATTCCTGGATAAAAACTATTTTAAGCAGCAGTTCGCAGTTTAAATATACCAGCCGCAGGTACCTAAAAGTACTAATTGACGACAAATTTAAATTAATCTTTTAATATTAAAATAATAAAGGCGGCGGTATTATAAAATAATTTTTTTTATAATTTCATCCGTTATAAAAACCTTACATTTTATACAAGCCCTTATAAAAGCTCTTTTTAAATCGTTAACCTAGTTACCGCCGTTTTTTTCACAGAATAACCCCTTTAACTCGTTTTCTTATTAATAATTTTCGTTATTCGTCGACTCTAAGGCCTTAATAATAAGTTCCGGTTTTTTATAAAGCCAAAGAAAAAAACCTTTCCGGAATACCTTAATCGCCGTAAACTACGTTCCATTAAAATTTATTAAAATGTTTCGATTTAAGTAACCACCTTTTCTACAAAAATTCATTTCAGAAAATACCTTTAAGGAAAAGTTATTAATATATAACGTATACTTTATCATAGTTTTATTACTTTTTTTACGGAAACTTTTTTAAAAGTTACTTTACTATTTTAACGGTAATAATAACGATAAGTTTTAAACCAATTATAATATAAATTCCTTTATTTTTTATATTCAGAATTAAATTCTTTTCGAAATCCTTTATATTATTCGTAATATTAATATATATTCCTAAATTCTGAAATAATCCATTTTTATTATCCTTTATAAATAAGTAAATATAGAATAATATAATACTGCTTATAACAATTACTTTAAAGCTTTTAATAATTATATTTATCGTTTCGAAACGGTTAATTATTTATAATTTAAATTAATTAACCGTTTAAAACTTAAAATAATTAATTATTATAACTTTAAAGCTTTTAAACGTTATATTTGTTATTTTAAGGTAACTAGTTACCTATAATTTAAGGCCGTTAACTATTATAATTACAGACCTATCGTTTTTTATAATAATTACTTCCGGATAATCGGCCCTTTAAAACATTTTATTATACTATCACATCAAGTCCTAAAGCTATTATTCGTTAATATAAACATTAAATATTTTTCCGTTAAAATAATACAAATTTTTCAGGCCTTTAAAAATAAACTGCTTTTTACCCGGTTTTACCGCCGTAAAGGTTACCGCGGGTATTACAAAAACTATTGCTTTAGTTATTATTATTACTTTAATTTCGGCCTTTATTTCGGCCATGCTTCTCTTTTTTACTTTTATCGTTTAATTTAATTTAAATTCTTTTATTTTTTATTTTAATTTTTTTTTTAAGACTTAAAATAACCCTTTATTAAATATCCGTACCTGCTATATTTAAGCTAAAGTAACTTTTCGTTTTTGTTTTATACGGGCTTATTATTTCGGAAATTATTGTACCCTTTTTTACCTATTTATATATTATAAAACCGTCCGTTATTACATTTTTTTTTTCCTTTATTAATACGGTTATAAAATTTACTGTTATAGTTGTCGATTAATTACTAAAAAAAATAATCTGTCTGCCGTAATATTAATTATATTATATTATACTAACTACCCGCCATATTTTTTATAATAATAAAAAAATATGGTAATATATTTTTCGGCCTTAAGTTTTATATTATGCCCTTTTATTTTCCGTAAAAACTTTTAAAATTTAATAATAAACTAAATTAGATTTTCTTTATTATATATAATTTTGCTTAGTTTCTTTTTTCTAAAAACACCTTTACCGGGTTTTCCCCGTTACTTTTATAAGTTTTTCGAATCCTTTTTAACATTTTCGTCCTTCCTTTAATCCATATAATTAACTTTAAAGCCGCCTTTTTATAAGTTTTAATAATAACTTTCGCGAAACGTAACTAATTTAATTACTTTAATTTTATTCCGTCCTTATAACTAATTTTTTTATATACAAGGTTTAAAACGTTACTTTAAAGCATTTAATTGGCCTAACTTAATAGGTAGTTTTTTTTATCCAAAGAAAAGTCGAAATGCTTTTAACGAAGCTTCGAATTATTATTAAACTTTTTAAAGTTTTTTTTATCCTTTAAGCGTATATTTAACGCGTTAAAACTATTTAAGCTGCTAAAGCCGGAAAAGCGATTGCTAGAAAAGCTATAACGGTTTTTTTTTCTTTAAGGAACCTTTAAACGAATTCGAAAAAGAAAATAAAAATAAGAAACTATCTAAATTATTAAGCTTATTACGTACTGCTTTTTTTTTTATAAATAATTTAAGTAGCTTTACTTTTCTTTTTTCGCATTTCTTTTTTTTTCGGGGGGGTCGGGTTTTTTTTATAAATAACTCCCGGGGTTTTGTTTCGTTTTTTTCTTAAAGGGTTAATTTTTTCTATATCGTTTTTTAATGCGATAAATATTTCCTTAAAATTATTCGCCGTAATTTTATACGTAACGTTTTATAACGTTTTCGATTATATATTCGTATTACGTAAACTTTTGGAATTTCGCCCTTTAAATTAAACCATATCCAATAGCTATATTATTATGTTATTTATTTATTTTATCGTATCGCTATATTTTTCGTTTTAAAACTTTAACTTTTTAATATTATCTTCCATTTATTAATCGCTTTTTTTTCCGCGGCTTAACGTTACGTTTAATACTATTTATATTAATACTTAACGACGTATAAAACTTATTTAAGTCGGTTTCGAATTATTATCTTTAAATAAAAAGTTTTTAATAATTATTAAAATAACGAAACGTATTTTACTAAGGATATTTCGTATTTTTATTTTCTCTCGCCGACGAACTCTTCGTCTTAAAAAACTTTTTAATCGGAAGGAGATTTAGGTAAAGGAAAAGAAAAATAGTTTTTCTTTGTATGTATACTTGCTTACTATCGTCAACTACTACTTAACTCTTTTTTTTTTAAATCGTTAATTAAACGGCTTTCTTTTAAGTTTTATAATTTTCTTATTAATTTAACTTTTCGTACTATAATTAACTAATTCGTATAACGTATTAAGTTATTAATTAATTAAAAAATGCTATTATATTAACAATTATAATAATCGAATGCAAAACTTTAATATAACTTTCCGAAGGTATTTTTAAATGTTTTAAGAATAAATAAATTTAATACGTAAGCGATCGCTTTTATATATACGATTAATTAATAATTAATCGTCCGTAAACAAACGTTATTTTAAGTAACAAAATACCCCCTAGCTTAAATAACGCTTACCAACTGGTAATACCTAAAAATATTAATTACCGACATATTTTTATTATTATTTTTTTTATTTTTACTTTTATATTATATATAATTTTTTTTAATTTTTTTTATATTAAGAAAGTATATTATATTAATATTTTATTTTATATATAACTTCGTTATTTAATTTTATAAATTTAAAATTTAACGATTAAAATTAAGTTATTATAAAATAATAATTTATTAATTTACCTTTAATCCGAAAATAAAAAAATTTATTTTATTATTATAATAAATAATTTTTTTTAAATAAGTTAACGTTAATTATTAATTTACGGAAAATGGAATTCTGGTAATATTATATCAAATAAATACTATAAGTAACGCTTTGTTATATCGGCCTAACCCATAAGCAATTACTTATTTTTTTTTTTTTTTCAGGCCGCTTACGGTAATTTACTTTTTAACGCGTTTAAATTAAAATTATTTTTATTATACTTATATCGAAACCGGCCGATTAAAATATTATTAACAACCGAATCTTTAACTTATATATTTAAGTATTTTATTTCCGGTTTTTAAGCTGTCGAAAATCTTTCGCCGGGTTTCCGTTTTTAAACTGTATTAAAACGGTTATGAAAAAAAAAAAAATTTTAAAAAGCAATCCTAATTTGGAAACGGGAACCCCTTTAGAGTTCCCGTCGCCCAAACCCCCCTGTCGCCTTTACCCGGGGGCTTTTTATTTATTAATAGGAAATAAGGCTTTAAAAAGGGATCGAACCCACACCTTTCCAAGGGATGGCCTTGGCGCCTAATTACTCGACTATTTGGCCAATAGGCTTGTTAGTTAAAAAAAATTATCATTAACCCGATATTTAAAGGCGGGAAACGGAAGTTCGATACCGCCGAGCCCCTCGTCGAACGCGACGCCGGCGGCCCTGGTGCCGAAAATACGACGATACGGCGATACGATAACAGACGACGATAAGGCCGGACGACGATAGCACTTTAACGGAACGGCGTCGAATTGCGTTTAGCGCCGATAGGTTTATCGTTTATAGGCGAAGCCGCCGAAATCGATCGCAGAGCCGGCCGGCGACGCCCCGACCGCGTTAACGGTTGCCGATAGCCCGACCGGCGAAACGATTTTTTTTTTTTTTAAAAAAAAAAAAAAGGGGGAAAAAAAAAAAGAAAAAAAAAATAAGAACTGGCGAAAAACGGCGATAAAATTAAAAAAAGAATTGCTTTCCTTACCGAGCCGTCTAACGCGGCAAAAAAGGCAAAATACCTTAGTTAAAATTCGAATTTAATACCTTTAAAATTTTTAAAACCTTAATATTTAATTATTAAACTATTAAAATAAAAAATTATTTTATTAACGTAATATTTAAACTTAAGTAAATAATTTAATTTTCCGGTAACCTTTACCGTTATTTAAATACCATATTAACGGGAAAACGAAAAAAAGGGGTTTGTATATACGGTAACGGAAAACGTAAAGCGGAAACGTACGGCGGCGATAAAATAAAATTCGTACGTACGTACGGTAATATAATAAAGGTTATACGGTAATAAGACGATAACTTTATAAAGGGACCTTTATTATATACGCCGAATATTGCCGAACCGTATTTATTAAATTAAACTTAACGTTTATAATCGACGGCGATACGGATTACTTAGGCGTTAACGAATCGCCGCCGGCAAACCTTATTTTTAAAAGCAGCGCGCCGATACTTATTACGGCCTCCCTCGTCGACAGTCCGGCAAATAAAGTTAAAAAAATAAAAGGTAATCCTGGTTAAAAAACGGAAACCCTTTAAAAGTTCCCGTCGCCCAACTACCCCCGTCACCTTTACCCGGGGGATTTTTATTTATTAATAAAAAAAAAGTTGTAAAAAGTAATCGAACTTACGTTTTTTTAAAAAATAATTTTAACGCTTAATATAATTATTCGGCTAGTAAATTTATTTATTAAAAAAACTTATTATTAATTCGATATTTAAAAATAAAAAACGGAAATTCGATACTACCGAACCTTTTGTCGAACGCGATGCCGGCGGCTTTAATGCCGAAAATACGGCGATATGGCGATATAACGGCAGATAACGATAAAGTCGGAAAACGATTACGTTAACAGAACGGTAACGGGCCGTATTTAACGCCGATAGGCCTATTATTTATAAATAAAGCCGCCGATATTATTTACGGGGCGAGCCGGCAAGGGCCGACCGCGTTAACGGCTGCCGACAGCCCGACCGGCGAATCTTTTTTTTTTCTTTTTTTTTAATTTTTAATTTTTTATATTTTACTTTTTATTTTTAAAATTTTTTTTTAATTTCTTTTTTTTTAATTTTTTGTTTTATTTTTTTATTTTTATTTTTTTATTTTTTAAATTCTTTTTCCCAGCCGCGTTATCGCCCGTATAACCTTGTTCGCAACCGTTATTGCGCCCGGCGATGCTATTATAACCCGGTACCAAATATTTTGTTTAACCGTCGCCGCCCGTACAATACCAGCATCGTCGGCTACTGTCTCCCGCTAGCGAAAATTAAACCAATATAGTTTACTTCCGAAATATCTACGGAAAATATATTAACGTTTTTTTTTCGAACGTATAAAAATCTATAGATAAAACTGGCGAATTTCTTATATACATAGCTGTTAATAAATATACGTAAAACGATTTGAAATATGTCGAAAAACGGTAAAAAGAATTTAATATAATCGGCAAATATAATAATAAAACTTAATATATTATATTGCAAGTAATAATGTTAATAATATATTCGTTATAAAATTTAATAAATTTTAAAAACGTTAACTTATTAAAAATATACAAATTATTACTATATAAATTAAAAAACTTATAAAAGGCGGAAATTTTTAATATTAAAATTTTTAATCGTAAGTTCGCAAATAAATAATAATTATATTAATTAAATATTTAATAAGAAATAATATATAATAAAACGTATTTAGTTAATTAATATCCGATAAAAAGAAAAAAGTAATTATATAAAAAATAAAATATTAAGATAATATTTTTACGAAAAATTATACGTTAAGTTAAAAAATCGAAAATATAATTATCGGGATATTATTTAAAATATATATAATTTAAATATTACGTTTAATATTTAATATTATTTTATTAAAAAATGATATTCATAATTTTATGTTAAAAATTTATACGAATTTAATTTAACTTTCGAAATTAAAGGGTAACAAAATTATAAAAATATATATTTATAAATTTTATATTATTATAATTTAATAGGTTTAGTTTATTACTAAACGGTCCAGATATCCGGAATAAATTTTAAAACGAATTAAACGAATTTAAAAGGTTTCGTATGTAAAACCATTAAAAATAAAAATAACATATAATATCCGTTTAAAATTTCAATATTTAAATTAATAAAAAAAGTGTAAGTTAAAATTAAAATATATATGGCCGTTATTCGTAAAGCTTAAATAAAATTTGCTTTATATAATAAATTTTTTACCGAAAATATTTTAAATACTTAAATATTATTTAGCGAAATTTAATTATTTTATTACTTAAATCTTTTCGATAGGATTATTAATATTGGTTTTTATATATAAGTTTAATAATTAATTATTTAACTTAACCGTTAACGTAGTATATTACCGAACAAAACATATTATCGAACGAAATACTTTTCGATACGCGTTAATAATATATTTAATTACTTTTAATTAATCGTACTTTTTTTCGCCTACGGTATTTACAGCTTTTAAATAAATATACGTACTATATTAAAGCTTGTTATAAACGTTATATTATTATTTTTTCTTATTTACCTGTTTATAACTACTTAACTTTGGCAATTATTAATAGTAATTCTTTTCCTATAACTTTTTTATTAATTAAAAGAACTTATTTATCTTATATAATTAATATTTATCTTTCTGAAAAACGTTTACTTTAATCGTTTAAATATGTAAATTTCGAGTTATTACTAAATTAAGCCCGATATGTTTTATTATACACCCTGTTATACGCCCTGTTATACGTTTTATTAAATATTTTGTTATACGCCCCGCCATATACCGACGGGCCCCGTAACGCGCTTTATAACGCGTTTTTTAATACGTCTTATAATACGTTTTTTAATATATATCTTTAACGTATTAAAGCCAGATAAAAATATGCTCGTTTATTAGGATTAAGGATTTAATCGAAAATAATTATTTTATCGGTCAGTTTCGTATCGTACGAAATAGGGGTAATATTAACTTAGATACGTTAGGGGGTAATTGGTTACAGGCGAATTAAAAGGAAAAAATAATAATATAACGTCCGTAATAAACGTTGATATAATATATATAATTATATAAAAACTATAAATCTAATTAGTAAAAAAATATTCGATTAATTTAAGTTAATTAAATCTGCTATAATTAAGCAATTAAAATACGTTATTATAAAATACTAAAAAATATCCCGTTCGGTAATATATTCCGTTCGGTAATATAGTCCATTATACGATAAAGGTTAAAAAATTTTTATTCAAATTAATTAACGTAACGGCATATTAAGATTAATCGTAAAACTTTGAAAATTACCTTTTTTAAAAAAATAAAGTATAAAAATTTAAAACTTTTAAAATTTAAAAAATATATTAATTATTAAAAATAATTCGTTTGCAAATTATTTTTATCATGGCGAAAAATAATAAAATTTTATTATTATTTAAATTATTATAATATAATAATTTAAAAAAATTAAAAGATTTAGGTTTAATAATTAATTTAATTATAAATTTATATATAAAAAATTTAATAAAATTTAAAATTTTTTTAATATAAATAATAAAATATTTTCTTAAAATTATAAAGTTTTTATATAATTTAAACATATTAAAATAAAATACGAAATATATAATATTATATATTATTCGTTTTTTCGTTTTTAATATTATATTTCTTTCGTTATTTTATTATATAAAACTTAAATATAATTTAATAACTTAATAATTACGAACCTGGGTATATATTTTCTTAATTACAACAGGCTTAAGCACTTTGTTTCGGGTAATTTTAAAAAATAACTGGTTTAAATCCAACTTAAGTTACCGTTCTTTAAAGTAACGCCAGTTTAAAAAAGCCAAACCAATTAGGGTTTCGGTTCCGTTACCGTATCGGCGATAATTAAAAAGTAATTAGTAAAATTAGTTACGATTAAAAGCGTTAAAAACTAATTAATTAATCGGGTATATTTTACAGTTAATTGCCGTATAACATAACCCGTATTACGTTTTTCCGGTTTTTAACCAAAAAAGGACGGGTTTTAACAGGATATTGCCCGGTTGCGTTTATGCAGAACTATTTATGTACAGATATGTAATAAACGGATCAGTTTATATATATATAGCTAGATACCATAATAGTACTTTACCTTATATAAAACCTAAATATGTTTTATTTAAATTTATTAAATTTTATATGCAGATTTCGTAATTATTTTTATAATATTTTAAGTTATAATAATTGTTTTATACTATTTTTACGGGTTAATTATAAAATTCCGGAAATTTTTATTAAAAAAAATTATTGAAAAAAATTTAAAGAAATTAACATTTTTAATTTTTTTTTTAAAAAAAAGAAAATTTCGAACATAGGCTTTTTTTAGGTATTACGTTAATATTTCATCATCCGGTTAATACACCGAATGGTTTATTTATTAAAAAGATTTTCCTTTAAGTTAATATTTAAAAGTAAAAAATAATTATTTTAATTTACGACAAACTTTGTCGGCCGACCGCGACGCCGATAATACGACATACGCTAACGGTACGGCTCGGCGTTAATAAATTTACCTTTCGAATATATTCGGTAAAATTAGGGGAAAATAAAAATTTTACGGTTTTATTTATTTCGTATAAGGAATTATATTTTTTGCCTGATAATCCTTTTTTCGACTATTAAATTTTAATATGTTCGATATTTAATTGTCATTATCGTTATTACCGTTACGATTATTAGAATTTTCTATACCTTAAAATAATTTTGGTAATACATATTTTTAACGTTTTGTTAAAAAATAATAATAAACTTTAAAAATTATCGTTATAAAAAATATTAATAAATTTCTTATTATAATAAGTTCGTATTTTTTATTATGCGAATTTTATAATCCGTCGTTAAATATATATATATATGTAGTTATTAGTATAACGCGTTTTTTAAATACAGAAATTATATAAAAAATTAATTATAATTTATCCGTATTAAATATTATTAATTTACTTTTAAACCTTACGCGTAATTTTAAAAAACGTTAAAATTTAAGATAACTATAAATAATTATTAACGCCTTTATAATTCTTTTTAAAAACCTTTATTTTAAAAATATTTTAACAAACGAAATATTAAATGTTAAATAAAGTTGAAAATCTTTATAAACGTAAATTCGCGAAAGGTTAAATAAATATAACTTATTCGTTTTTAACATAAATCTTTATAACGTTACGTTAAATAAGAAATATATTTAAAAAAAGAAAAAATTTAACGTATACGTAAAATAACGTTATATGCATAGAATAAATAATATATTTTATATCGATAAATTTTTAATAACTTTTTATACGTATTATAATTTTTAAAAATAATAATATTTATAAAACCTTAATACGAAATAAATCTAATTAATAAACTTTTAATTATAAGTAAAATATAAAGGTATATTCGAGCCTTAAACGGTAACAGAAAAGGTAGCTTAAGTTTAAAGATAACGGTAATTTAAGTTCGCGAAAACCTTTCGAAAATAACCGTACGTTAAAAACGAAGAAATTATTCGAAAAAACGATAATAAACGAAACTTAAAAGAAAATAACGGCCTTATAACGTTAATAATTTTATAGGATTTCGGGCCCCGATTTTACTTACTTTTTATCGAAATCCTTAAGGATTTTCGAAAATATTTTAAGGTCGTTACGGTACTTTTTCGAATAGTTTTCGGAAACCCAAAAAAAAAAGGGGGGGGGAAATATATTTATATATAAAGATATGTAAAATTTAAATTTAAATAAATTAATTAATTAATTAATTAAATTAAATTTTTGAAGTAAATTAAATTAAAAGAAATTAAAATAAACATATATATAAAGAAAAGTTTTTTAACTTTAACCGCTTCGTTTAATATTACTATATAAACGTTAACAAAATTTATCGAAAATTTAAAAACGCTTACGAAATTTAAAAAAACGGAAAAAATAATTAATAAATTAAATTCTAACAACGTATTATATAAGTTCGCGAACCATATAAGCTCGCAAACCGTTTTTTAGTACTTTATAACAATTAATTTAATTAATTTAATTATAATATATTTATTTAATTTAAAACAACCGTATTTTTTATCGTTAACCGTATATATAACTTTAAAACAAATATACGTATTATATTAAAGCTTATTACGGATGTTATATTGCTATTTCTGTTGGCTACCAGGGGATGCTAAACGTATTTTAAATACGGAAAAGTCCCTCTGATCGGAAAATATATATTCCGTTACTAAGCTAAATAAAAACTATACGCGTACGAGAAACATATATAACTTGGCTTAATAAAACAATATAATTAATATCCTTTATAGCTAACATTTCCTTCTTTTAATTTACATACAACCGACGACCTATAACAGTTATTAATAATAATTTTTTACTACTACTTTGCTACCGGCCAAAAAAAACTTATTTAACGTATATAATAAGTATTCTTATTAATTGGAATTCTTTTTTTTTAATACGTAAAGTCGAATTATTGTTCCGATATATTCTATAATACTACAATACGCCCCCCGACGCGCCTTATAACAAGCCTTATAACTTTACCCCGCAGCCTTATAACGCGCCCTTTAACGCGCCCTTTAGCCGACGTATTTTGTAAATATCTTCCACGTATTAAAGCCGCATAAAAAGCGCTTACGTATATAGTTCGGGAATTCGGTCGGTAATCGTTTTTTTGTCGGTCGACTTTAATATTTTCGAAATAAGGGTAATATTAACCTGGACGCGTTCGGGATTAGTCGGTCGTATACGGATTAACAAAAGGGAAATAGCAATATACGTCCGCAACGAACCTTAAATAATACGTGCATTTGGTAAAAAGCTATAGATACGGTCGGCGACAAGGAATACGGTCGATTTAAATCAAATAAATATATTATAATTAAGTTATTTGGATTAATTGTTAAAAGGTGCCAAAAAAAGGTTCGCAAACTTATGTAATACGTTAAATATTTACCGGCTAATAAAATAATCCTAAAAAAATATTTTAGCAAAAACGTTTTTAATTATTAAGTATTCCGTTATAATAAAAGATAATAAAAAATATAAAGGATTATTATAACGTATTAATAATAAAGTTAATTTAATTTATTAAATTATTAATATATATAGTTAAAATTATAAAAAAAAGAACTTTAATTAATTTAATTACGAAAGTTATTTAATTAATACTTTCGAATATATTATAATATTATTACTTTTAAAAAAGATCCGTAAATTCGTAAATGATTTTAATTTTTTTAACTTATTATATCGATAATCGCCTATATATACGTTTTTATATTATTAAGTTTTTAAATAATCCTTTTATTATAGTTATTTTTATTTATTACTTTCTGTATAAAAAGCTTTTTACGTACGTATAATAATTAACTTATATCGTTTTAACCATCCGATTTCTTAAGGTATTTATATCTAAACCTTATTTATCATTCGAAAAACCTGCAATTAATTTT
>QJNZ01002348.1:0-18313 GCA_004155055.1 Monosporascus sp. CRB-8-3 | reverse complement strand
CCCCCCCCCCCCCAAAAAAAAAAAAAAAAAAAAAAAAAAACTTCGTTTCATCCTATTTTCTATCCTCCGTTGCCTTTCTATTGGTAAACGGGGACGAAGGAATGCTGACGAAAAAACCGCAGCATCAATTTCAACGTCGTCTCCAAGGGCCTCGGCAGCCAGAAGATGAGTTACTACCTCCGCGAGGCAGCCGACGACATCCGCGACCTCATGCTGCCGACCATCGAGTCGGGGCCGCCCAAGGCCAAGCTGTAAGAGAGAAACAAACCAGGGAGACGAAGGGAGTGGGGGTATCCGAGCGAGCGCGTCCGTGTGCCGCCGCTAGCTGGCAGTACCCCCTCACTCGGGAAAAGACTCGCGCAAGTAGCTGCGGAGGCGTCGATATCGATGTACGTCGTCCGATGACCAGCAACCCCTCCGTCGGTGGGTGGTGGGTGGAAGTGGTGTGGGTCAGGTTACCGTGGGCGGGAGCTCACATTTGTTGATGAAGGGAGTCTCCGTACACGGCCATTTATCTATCGCATTTGCAAGGGAATACGCCCCGCCTACCTATAGACAGCTAGATCATGTAGAAAGAGGGAGCATCACGGCGGTGTTGGGAGGGGATTGATTTGCTGTATAGCTAGTTTCCATACATCTACCGGCAGAAGAAATCCAAGGCATGCATCCACGCTAACTAGCCGTGAGACTTGGTTGAACCTCGCTCGGCATGGGGCTCCTTTGAAATGCTTCGATGGCTAGTACTGCTGCTACTGCTACTATTCCTACACTATGTCGTGAATGCTCTACACATGTGCAATATGTGGTACAACGAAGGAGAACGCGGCGAAGCGTCTTGTCTAATTAGCTGAGGGCTTCGGACTCGTCGTACACTAACAACGCATCCCGCATGCATTCGTTCACTCCCCCGTCTCTCACCCTCGAGCCAAGGCCCTCTTCGTCCGCGACCCCCTCGTCGGTCTCCGGTCTCCGGTCCCTGGCGCGCCAAAGCTCGTGCGTTGCGCACAATCGTACGTAAGCGAGCGAGCGAGCGACCGACGGCAAAAGCGCCCTCACCCGGCATGGTCGACGATCTCGTTGACGATCTCGCCCCCGGCCTCGTCGTAGTAGGAGCAGATCTGGTAGGGGAGGGGCAGCTCGCGGTAGTCGGCCTCGTCGCCGCCGGCCAGGACGTTGAGGTTGACGCCGGCCGACTTGGAGGCGAAGACGCGCGTCGCCGTGCTCTCCCTCGAGAGGTACACCTGGGCGCCGTCGACCTGGTCGAGCAGGATCGTGGGCAGCGACCCCATGACCTGCAGCGCGAAGTTGGACGACTTGACCACGTCGACCGTCGACACGAGCGAGTCCACCACGAGCGACAGCCGCTGCGTGTTCTCCACCGTCACCGCGTTCGCCTTGCCCCGCACGATCACCGTCGCGTTGCTGCATCGGCTGATGAGGATCGAGTGCGCCATCGACGCCTCGATCTCGATCGGCTCCGGGTGCCTCTCGTAGTTTTCCTGGAGGGGGAACGGGTCTCGTGAGCCTTCCGGAAGCCTCGGCGGTGATGCCAATAGAGATTTGTGAGGGGGGAGACTAGGTACTTACGACTGTCCACTTGTTGCCATCGAGCTCCTTCTTGGGTGGCTTCTTAACCCGCAAAGTATCGGGCTTCGGCTTCTTGCCGGGTCCCGGGGTCTTCGGCCGCGCCGATGCGTCGCGATCCGAAACGGTAGAGCCAGCTCTCAGCGACGGGTTCTTGTGCGTCATCTGCGACTTGTCGACTTTTCGTAGACCCTTAGTCACGTTCTCGCCCTGGTTCAGCTCGCTGAACACGGCGCCGAAACCGCCAGAGGGCCCCGCCGCCGCGCCCTCTTCCTTAATCTGCAGAACGGGTGGCGGGCCCGGAGGAGGTGGCGGAGGGGGGAGACCACCGGCGGGCGGGGGCAGAGGGGGGCTGCCAGCGGTTGCGATTTCGGAGTCTATGGTCTTCATGACCTCGGCCGCCGGGGCTCCATTGGGGTTCCAGGGGTTGCCGTTCGCGAAGTGTTGCTTGATATAGTCGGTGAGGTCGCGGAATACCTGGTAGAAGCTCTGGATCCACTCGATCTGATCGGGGTCCTTGTCCTTATGCTCCTTCATCACCCTGTTCCCGAAGAACTGGGCAGATGCCAGGGACTCCTCCACGTGCTTGTATGGCTTGTTGTCCACCGTAACCCACGCGAGAACCATTATACCCTCGGCGACGGCGCTCAGCTGGGAGAAGACGGGCGAGCCGCGGTTCGATTCCTTGATGCTCGTGACGGCCGTGAGGGCGTCGTTGATGGGCTTGACAAGCTCCTGGTAGACCACGGCCTCGCCCCCGCTGACGTTGGGCTTCTTGGCCTTGGTGGTTATCAAGAGGAACTTGCGCTGCTGCTTGAAGCCCTCCAGGACCTTGGAAGCCTGCTCCGAGATCAGGCCGCCGAGCTTGTTGCTCGCCTGGATGTACTTGTCGACGGATGTGTTGATGAAAGCATCGAACTCCTCAATCGACTCGGGCAGGGGCTCGGGAAGCGCTGCTTTCGCGGCCGGAGGAGCGGCAGGGACCGGGGTCGAGGAAGACCGGTGTTGTGAAGGGCTGGCAGTGGCATCAGAGCTGTGAGACGAGGGGGGAACAGGTTCTGTCAGCGCGGGGACAATTTGAGGCAGCTCGTTCGTCGAGGTCGCGATGTCTTCTAAGCGACTGGTGGCAGCTTCGAGCCTGGTTATGATGTCAGCCCACTGTTGAAAGGTCTTCAGCGACAACCAAGGGGGATCGGCATAGCGGATAGATATGGCATTAGTCCCAAACTTACCGTTTGATCAAGGTGGTCAAATTGTGCATATTGTTCGTCGCCATGTTTGTAGCTTCGATTCACAGCTAATTGCGAGCGACTAATGTGTTCAAAATTTCGGTCCGATGGGCTGTTGTTTACTCTTCTATTTTTTGAGCAGGCAGTGTGATTATCTCTAATTAGTCCTCCGAAGAAAGGGGCCAGCTGCACTCAAGCGCCTCAGCAAAGCAGGTAGAAAGAAAATCTAGGCAAGTAAAAATACTGCGACTGGAAGAGGATTTCCGAAATACTCAAATCCTGGTGCCTGGAAAGTTTATGCACCTAAAGCTTCTCAGTTCGTTACAACTGACAACGAGGAAATGGGATGACGATGCTGCCAACCTGGAAATAATTATTAGGAAAGTCTCGAGAATCAATGATCAATGTAGTAAGGAAAGGTAGGTAGGTATGTAGTCTTTATTAGTGGAGCTCTGGCTCCCCTGTATCGGATTGTTCGAGTATCCTGGTCGGTGGTGCCTGGGCCTCAGTCGGCACAAGCTACCCTGAAGCAGTGCCCCCCACTCCGAAATGTATGCTACAAACACTACTCTATCAGCCAAAGTATACTTTACAGTACCTTCACAACGATAAGGCCTATTTTTTACGATTGTGACTTGTAAGTTCTGTCTGATATATATGCGATACGAACTTTTAATCATCGGGCATCTAGAGCTGTCTCTTTATTACCATCTGTTGTCAATATGCTTAGATATTGACAGATAGGAACTTACAGGCATACGGAAGTGTAACAAGCTTATTAGGCTCGATCCAAGGCACAGTAATCAGATTCGTTACCGTTACTACTACACCTGCGTACTGCAGCCTTGTCTCATTTGTTTACTCTGATTTGTGGCTATTCTGCCTACATATTCAACACCTTTGATAGAGTTCAAGAGGGTCTGCTTGGTCCGTTATTTAAGCTAGACTGTTTTGTATGCCCTTGCGCGGTTCCGTGTTTCTACCACGGAAGGGTCCTCGAAGTTTTTATGTTCGGGCCGGCCTTTAACGCTAAATTCCCGCCGTACATGAAGAAGTCAACTCCAACCTCTCCAAGTCTTAAAGCTCTAAGGGCATCAGGTCATGGATGCCCAAGATGAACCCAAACCGGACGCCGAGATGGAGGAGTCGAACGAGCTGAAGCCCGCCCAAAATGAACTCGAAGGTATCGATTTCGTCACACTGGGCATGTTCATCATCGGTAAGAATTGACTGCCCCTCCATGCCTTTTCAAGCCCCTCGCATCCCATTTTAGCTTGCGAAGAGGGTCAACCGGATAGATTGTCAGCACTAGCAGCTCGTTTCATTCACTTAGTACCTGCGGGAATTCAGCCTTCCTTGGGTGAGATAGATGTATTGTCGGAAGATGTAATGCAATCAGCCTTTCCCAACCAAACTATACCTGGCAGAGATTCAGCGCCGATGCAATTGGACTGTCGTTTCTCAACGTCACCGGTTCTTATATAACTACCTACGTTGGACGCCATTGAACACCACTAACGTGCTAAGATGAAATCGAGCACCTGCCGCCGACCCCGCCGGTGAAGGACATAGTCGGCGGCGCCGGCACGTACTCGGCCCTCGGAGCCCGGCTGTTCTCCGCCCCGCCGCTCTCCCGGTCCGTGGGATGGATCGTCGACAAGGGGTCCGACTTCCCGCCCGCGCTGGAGGAGCTCATCGCCACGTGGGAGACGTCGGTGCTGATGCGCCCGACGCCCGAGCGCCTCACCACGCGCGGCTGGAACGGCTACGACGAGCACCAGCACCGGGCGTTCCGGTACGTGACGCCGAAGAAGCGGCTCACGGCCGAGGACCTCACGCCGGCGCTTCTGGCGTCGCGGTCCTTCCACCTCATCTGCTCGCCGACGCGGTGCCGGGAGCTCGTGACGGAGATCAAGGCGCGGCGGCACGCCTTGTGTAACAGCGACGGCAGCAGCCCGAACCTGCCGAGGCCCATCTTCATCTGGGAGCCGGTGCCGGACCTCTGCACCCCCGACGAGCTGCTCAACTGCACCAACACGCTGCCGCTCGTCGACGTCTGCAGCCCGAACCACGCGGAGCTCGCGGGGTTCGTGGGCGACTCGGGGCTCGACCCGGAGACGGGCGAGATCAGCACGCGCGCCGTCGAGCGCGCCTGCGAGCAGCTGCTCGGCTCCATGCCCCTGCAGTCCTTCGCCCTCGTCGTCCGCGCCGGCGAGAAGGGCTGCTACCTCGCGCGCAACGGCGGCCGCAAGCGCAAGGCGACGGCGTCCCAACGGCCAGCGACGAAGCCCAAGAAGCCCTCGGCGCTCTTGCACGGCGGCCTGCAGCCCGACACCGACATGTTTGCGCTCTTCGCGGGGCTCCTGCAGGACCCGGATACGGGCACCGTCGCGCGGGAGGAGATCGAGGTCGATCCGGGCATCGAGCGCTGGATCCCGGCCTACCACCGCCATGACCCCGACGACGACGGCGGCGGCGGCGACCATGATGATAGGGACGACAACGGCGAGAGCAAGGGCGGCAGAAAGAGCGGTAAGGGCAAAGTCGTTGACCCCACGGGCGGCGGCAACGCGTTCCTGGGGGGTCTCGCGGTGGCGCTCGCGCGCGGCAAGTCCCTCGAGGAGGCCGCCGCCGGGGCCAGCGTCGCCGCCAGCTTCGCCATCGAGCAGGTCGGCGTCCCCGTCCTGGGGGCCGACGCCGAGGGCCGCGAGACCTGGAACGGCGTCCGCGTCGACGAGAGGTTCGAGGAGTTCAAGACGAGGCTGGCTTTTAGCTAGCCGGGCTGCCAAGGGGGGGAGCGAGGAGAAGGAATGAATAGAGGAATGCGATGCGACCACCTCGCGGGGTACAGAACGATATCTTATATCTCATCCATCTATATAGAGGGTTGGACGGAGATGGTGTGGGTGGGCTGGGTTCGAATAAGTGAGTCCGTTGGGAGTTGTAATGGTACGGGTGTCGAAGGCTAGTCAGTTGGTTAACGAGCGACGTTCTGGGTATAAATAGACAGGCAGACTGGAACTGGCGTCCGCGTGCGTCCGGATAGACGGTGCGGGGTGGTGTGGTATAATATGGTATTAGAGGAAGAGTGCTCGTGCAATATATCGCAAACGAATCAACTCTTCCAAAACTGTGGCGGGCTAGGCAAGTCACACACTCATGGATGCCCGTGTCTTTCTTTCTCCAGGTCCTATAGCTTCCGCGCTTCTTAACGTGCCTGGATCATTTATTGGCCGGGCTATATACCACACGTAAGTAGCCATTCGGGACAGCATCCCTCTGCTCAGAGGAGTGGAACAGTGGAACCAGAATGGTTCCTTGTCCGGACACATGGGAAGTGGTATCCAAGCCATTTATATATCCGTAAAGCATATGAACACACCCCTCATAACCCCACGTCCAATTCCGCCAAGTTCATTCCGTCTCGTATTTTTACTTATTTACTACCTTAGGTAATAACACCATGCTCTAACCAGTAATTACCAAGAAGCGTCCGCCCGTTCGTCTCGTAAGCACATACGTACAGAGCCTCGTAATACCTCCTTCATACGCAAATCTCAACCGACGAGCCGCGCCGCCCGGAAACACCCCCCTTTCCCACGTACTCAACTCGGCCTCCCTACTTCCCAGTGCAAGGTGTCATCAACTCAAGCATACGGTAACCGCGAGCACGACAGAGGTTAGATCTTGTACACGAGATCGCCGTCGGTATACCTGTCCGCACGTCAGCATTTACTCATCTATTCGTCCATCCACCCACGTGGACTCGGTACCGGAATAATCAGAAAGGGGGATGGCAACTTACATGATCTGATTCGCGGCATCCATGCGCTTAAGCGCCTTGATGGCCTCGTCGCGCGAGAAGGCGGCGGCGCTGCGGCCGAGCCGGCCGTTGACGGCCTCGATGACTGCGCCGACCTCGGCCGAGTCGTCCTCGAACAGGTCCGTGTTGAGGAGCTGGCCGAGCGCCGTGCGGAACGCCGCGAGCCGGTCCGCGCTGATTGGCTGGTCGTCTCCGCCGTCCGCGATGCTGAGGTTCGCGGCGCCCGATGCGAGGGTTCCGTCTTCTTGCGTCTCATCCTCCTGCGTCTCCAGCTGCGACGCCGGAACTGACGACGCGAACGATGGTTGCGATGATGACGCGGCGGGCGCGTTGGAGGACGAAGCGCCGGTCCGGCGGCTGCTGCGGTTGCTGCGGCGCGGCGTCGCGTCGTAGATATCTTCCTCTTCTTCATCGCCTTCCTGGTCCGGGACGGGCGTTCTCGCATTGTTCGCCGTGCGGCCGTTGGTGGCAGACGGGCGGCCCCGGGCCGCAGCACGGGTTGAGCGCGTGGTGCTACCGCGGGCCGTCGATCCCCGGAACGTGCCGTCGTGGCCACCATCGGCGTCGTCGTCGGAGCTCTCCTCGCTAGAGTCGCCGTCCGACTCGACCTGTTGGGTGGTCCGCCTCCGCTTCTTGCGCGACTCGTCTTCGACGACCTCCTTGAACAGGGCGAAGCGCAGGATGGCCTCGGCGGCGAGGGCGTCGCGCTCCTCCACTCGCTTCGAGAGGCGCGACTTGGCGTGCGCCGTGGCCAGACGGATGAGGGTCTCAAGGGTACGCACGGTCAATGGCGACGTCCTCCGCTGGTTGCCCTCCATCTCGTCGTTCCGCAGGCCCACGTATATGTCCGCGATGCGGTCTGAGGCCTCCTGGGTGAGGACGGGCTTGATTCTCGTCTTGGCGTACTGGATGTACTTCTTCATGAACGGGATGCTGAGAACCTCGTGGCGCTTATTCGCGCCGCGGCCGGAAGTCAGGGTAATGCCGGCGTGCAGCATAGAGTCGTACTTCTCGTAGACCTCGGTGGGCCTTTGAACGTCGCTCTGGCTCTGAAGTGCAACACCTAGGGCCTGCTGGGTGTTCTCGCGGACGGGGGCGCCCTCGTCAGTACCCGGTTGCCTGTAGCGGTGCATCCGTAGAACATGCTCAGAGACCTGGCGATCACGGGTATCCTCAATATCGTCCGTGACGACGAACAGAAGATCGAAACGGGAAAGAAGGGAGTCGGGCAGGGCGATGTTCTTATGCGGGTCTTTGTGTGTGTCGTATTGGCCGAATATGGGGTTGGCCGCGGCGATGACACTACATCTTGCATTCAAGGACGTGTGTATACCTGCCTTGGCGATGGTGACAGTTTGCTGCTCCATAACTTCGTGGATAGCTACTCGGTCAATATCAGACATCTTGTCGAATTCGTCGATACAGACGACGCCTCGATCTGCCATGACCATAGCACCTGCTTCTAACCTTCTTTCGCCAGTCTCTTTATCAGAAGTAACAGCCGCCGTCAAACCGACACCTGAAGAACCTCGGCCCGTGGTAGCGATAGCTAGGGGCGCAGTGTTGAGGACGAAGCGGAGAAGCTGGGACTTGGCGGTCGACGGGTCGCCAACCATCAGGATATTGATGTCACCTCTCAGATGTGTGCCGTTCTCCAAGTTCTTCTCCATACCACCCAGAAGCATGAGCAAGATGGCCTTCTTGATGTAGTCGTGGCCGAAGATACTGGGCGCCAACGACTGAGACAGCAGTTCGAAGAGGTTCTTCTTTTTGGCTACCTTATTGATATTACGTACGTCCGTGTCGGTAAGACTGGCAGTGGCTATGCCGCCGCTGCCCTTGGACGAGAGCAAGACAACGTTATTTGCCAAGATAACTGTCTTGAATAACGCGCTGTTGTGGTTTGTATTCCTGTTTCCCAGGGTCCTGAAGATGCCGACCAGTTGCACTCTGTCGCCAGGCTTTACCCTATCGACGAGGTCGTCATCCAGTATGACATCCACGCCTCGAGGCAGCTGTCCGGCAGGTGCTCTCTCAGGCATTTCTTGGATGGAAATGGTCTGGTGATCTCTGTATGTGCAGAACCCATACTCGGTGAGGAGAGGGTTACCCTCGTCGTCTTCCTGGGGGTATACACTGGAAGTAGTGACACCGTTGGTCATGGTCTGGTCGCGATACTCGCGGAAGTGGAAGATGTTCTTCTTCTCGTTATAGTGTACACTCTTGACGACCTTGGGTCTGATCAAGGAGCATCTCGTAACGATGCCCTCTATCGACACCATGTGGTTTAAGTGGTTGGAGGACAACGTCCTGGGATTGCACGAGTTCAGACCAAAGCTGCCGGCCCAGGCGCAATAGTACAGAACATCGGGATCTGTCTGGTCAGGCCGGGCCTCTGGGACGGTCTTGACGATTTCCTTGAGGGCATGATTGAAGGCAAGCGTGTAATCGAAGGGATCGAATAGGAGTCCGTCTGCCAACTCCGGGTTGTGGTCTCGGACATGATCGAGGTTTACGACAAGCCGCCTCTGGTTCTTCTTGAGCATCAATATGATATCTGGTCTGTAACTCCTCGCATGTTGATCATCTATCCATCATGCATCCGTCAATATAGAGAAATCGCAATCAAGTAGGGGGAACAAACGTACGAGGATCAAGGAATTCCTCAGCCAAGCGGATGCGCTCTTTGGCGGCTTCATCCCGAAGCATTAAACTGTCCATGGTGCCCGACGTACTGCCGAATCCGGAATCTTCGATGCTAAAGTGAACAGGCCAAAAGCGATGATATGGCGGACTGGATTGAATAGACCCAGATCTGCTACAACACTTTTTCTGTTAGGGGAAAGGGATTGTAGCTTTACAGAAAGTGGGATACCCGATACCCACTCTCCCTGAAATCGCGCCTTTCTCTGGTCCCTGGGGAAACGAAGAAAACCCCAATTTTCGCGTTTCGCGTCACGCGTTAAGTGGCTTTAGGTCATTTCGGGAATAGTGCATTCCGTTATCAGGTGTGGGGTCGCCTTAGTAGGGTCTACGTAGTACACCCCCTTTCCCCTTAAATCGTTGCTTGCTGCTGTGCATTTCACGATGACCTCACTTAGAGCGTTATTAATAGCTATTCCGTACTTCTACTATCCCGACATAATTAGCAGCTGCAGGGAACTATCGGCAGCCCTTCCTCCGTCGTTATCTAGGATGAGCCCATTCGTATTAGTGGCCAGACGTAATATATTGGGCTGTGTCACTTACAGCCAAGAGCCAAGACGTTGGCTCTGATCTGGCACGGAACAAGATTCCTGCTAGTATGCCTCGAAGATAGCGAATAAGGTCGAGAAGGTGCCAGCGACATCGACATGAATGTTGGCTGTGAATTCCTCCACAGGGTGTCTTGAAAACGTTTTTAGGGAGTTCGCGGTGATCAAGTTAGGGTCGAAGCTTGTCGGAGGTCCCAAGATACCTGGGTTGGCTATCAGCAGGTTGCTATATTCTGTTTCCTTGGCGATGGTGTCCACAGTATACTGAGTAGTCTTTAACCGTCACATCCCACTTGACTGGAATGGGACTCTCGTAATGGACCACTTCCATGCTCCAGCGCGCCCCTTCGCCTCCGAGACTATAGGTTTCATTGGTCCGGCTACGGCCAAGCCTTGTCTATCGTGAACCTAGTTCCTAATGCTAGTTGGAGAAAGTTAGAATCCATTTATACACAGTAATGAGTTCTTATCAGTGACGCCGCCCGGTGATGATGGCTACCATTCCATTAACTCAGAGCAAGCCTAAGATGTCCATAGACTATAGCCTTCAAGTCCTCACGTATGATATCAGTTGTCAGAGGTCTGAAGCTCGCAAACTAGGTCGTATTCTTAAGATAATTGAAGGCATATCCTCAGAGCCAGAGAGCAGTCTACATTCACACCAGCTATACAGCTGAGCGGAGTTGGCCCCTAACCCCCTTAATGGCGGGGAAACCCATTTAACTGTCAAACAGCAGGTAGCAACCGGAGAGCCACGCTGACATCTCGCCGCACCCGGAAGTTGAAGCTTCCCTAGTAAATAAGGTGTAAAATTCCGAGCTACGGCCGTGTCGAGAGGTGTGTCGGACTCAATGGGGATTAAGCCTTTCGTTATGCTCTTCGCTTCTGGGACTTAACTTGTTGAGCTGTGAAGCAAACCTTCCGAATCATTCGGGTTTCCTTATTGAATGGATATATCTGTATCCCATGGAGCCTTCGCCGGCATCACTCGCTTCACGTTATACTGGGTATCAACATAAACTCACACAGATGTCGCTAGCATTGCCATTCTCTCCCATCAGGGCTTGAAACAACTAGACTTGGCGGATCATATAAGCCTATAACTGTGATATCGTATGACGTGGTTCAGCTTTATGCTGATGAGATGAAAGTTTGCTTCCTTCCCAGAACTCTGTCATGGATTTTACATATGCCGGTATCATCATGGGCCCGTAGTATCATTCCTCAAAGGACCGATACCCAGATTGTTCGACCTGTTAGTATCATAGCGAGGAGTGATTCACTCAAAGAAATGTTAGTGATAAAATAGGATGGATCGGTAAACTTGTATCATTTCATCCTTAGCTGTGATCATTCGAGAGGTAATTACGCGTCGTGTGATGTAAGGCAGTCACTGGGTCATGGGAGCCCGAGTACAAGACCAATGTGTCTCTTAGACAAAAATATAGAGTCCTGCATTCTCTGAACAAGTTAATCGTACGTAATTCTACCAGGGCTTTCCCGTTTGCTTACTTGATCCTCTATCTCGAATCATAACTTCTCACCGCGTACAGTGAGGCAGGGGAGGGAGAAAGGGGTCAAACAGAGCTATCCGTCCGATTTTCAGTTATGAATCAGTCCACGGCTCCATCATGAAAGCAAACATCTCTTTATATGATGCACGCAGATGATTCGGTGGTGGATGGCGTGCGATAAACTTGCGCTCCCGCTTATTATAGAACCCCCCTTAAAGTTTTGCTCTAACTTTACCTCGGATTCCCACTGCATCCATAACAAAACACTTACTCTTACGACAGCGACCTACACCTTTGACTATGCCTGCAACAAGTGCAATGGACGAGGTATTCGACTCGCCAGAGCTACTTGAGTTAATCTTGAGTCAAACGAATACGAGAACCCTCCTCGTCTCGGCCCAACGGGTGAACCGGTCCTGGCACGACACCGTGAAACTGAAACGACTTCAACAGATCCTTTTCCTGGAGCCTGACCGTGACTCGACGGTAACCAATATTAACATGCTGCTGATGGAGATATTTCCCTTCTTTTTCGAACACTTGCAGCTTGGTCCTGATCAGCCCCTTCCCATGATTACCAAGTCCCAGAATACTAGACGTATTGGAAGTCGAGATTTCCCGTCTATTTCGCACATTATCGAGAGCCAAAGCGCTTTTATGCGCCCAGATGCCTCTTGTAAGCAGCTACTATTTCTTTTTCGCGTCGTCTTCTATCAAGGTTACTAAGCAAGGGTTCCAATCCGGGACGAGGCACGTAGATGTACCTCATAAACACTCGTTCAAACCCCACTAATTCCCTGAGCGGCTCAAAAAGGTCGATTGCTAACTAGGATGAGATAGGGAGACGGATGCTGCTCAGACAGCCACCCGTGCGTAAATTGTATTTAGTACAATCGACATCGACACCTAGTCCTGTACCGACGTTTACCAGCCTTCCAGACGAACCAGAAGTCGATGTAACCGTCCAGCACCTGATCAATCGTCTCTGGGAGAACCGACTTGTTGAAGGCTGTGTCGATGACGAGATTTACATATCTGCATTCCAGATTGTCTGGTATCGTAAGCCGCCAGGAATCCAGGACTTGAGGATGCAAAGAGTACTAGACGATTTGCTATTGCCGATAGAAGATAGTCCAACGGAGACGGCAATCGCGGTACACAATACCATCGCCCATCCCTTTGTGACAGATAACATACATCCCGGTTACGCTGCTTTGTGCAATATCTTATACGAACCGCTGGATATCCAATGGGGGGATATCATGCAATGGTGAGGGGGGCGGTCCTACCGTGACAGGATATCCGCGCATATAGCGTCGGAGGTCGATAGAGATTTGTTCTGAACTGAATGACGGTTATGGAGTCTGAGGGTGGGGGACTATCGTTGCTTTCTGTCTACCTACTCAGAGGTTTGAGTATGTAAACAATCAAGTACTTCTGAACAGAATAGCACAACTACGACTGCGTTTCCCACGGGACATGGGCTGTGCTTGTTCGCTTTCACGATCCACCCTGTGAGATTTTACCATCATTGCGTGGGTGAACGATTGTTTTCGGTTACTTCTCTTCTGAAACAAGATTCCTCCTCTACGACGACATGCTGTGGTTAGATTCTATTTGGCCAAAACCTGCAGTTTCATGCGCGGGTGTATATCTCTCGAAACCAGCCTCTCAGAAAAGGCTCGCGAACTAGTTCGGTGTGGCTGTAACGCTTCTAGTTCGTATTTGACCCCAATGTCTTTCGCTGCTGGGCTCCCCTCGAGCTCATCATTGTCGTACCCCCCCGGGCACGTTCCAGTGTTACCTAGTCCGTGGAGTAGTCTCTTCAGGAAGGAAGACTCACCGGAAACCTGGACTGGGGATACCGATTATTTCGATCTTTTCGGCCTTGGATAAATTCAAATGCGTGAAGGTCCGCATGGGATGGCAAAAGAATGGCGATATCACTTAAGCGGAATCGTTACACATCTGTTATCTGCTCATGTTGCTTAGGTTGGTAGTATCTAGCGTACAAACGTAGCCCAAGCGACAGTAACGGTGGGCAAGCTATGAATGCAACGCCTATTGTCATACTACCCTGACTGTTCGGTGAAGAACGGGGCGGGTTGAGAGAGTCTATCGTTGATCAAGCCACCTGCCCTGTTCGGGATACTGTCAGCCGGCAAAGCGATATAGTGAAGAAGCTTTCTCGTGCGCTTTATTACATGAGAGACATCGGTCAACGTAATACATGGAGGCCCAGTTGCAAGGATACTTCAGATATCGGGCAATACATCTGCGAACAGGGGTAGCTATACTAACACCTTGACTAGAAATCTCTTGCATCTCGGACAAGTCTAAGATGCGAGGGGACCATAGTCGAGCTGGCTGAGGCGGTTTTGCACTGCTGGAAGTACCTAATGGCATGTCGAGGCAGGAACCTCGTTAAAGGGAGAATTTTCGCCAACCCGCCCAATGGTGTCCAAGCGCACATCGCTCTCCAAGTGACCGTCACGGATCCAGGTTAGTTACCTGGATCAGGTAGACAAGGCCTAAATTTAAATAACCACATTAAGGTGGTATCTGTGAGTAAAGCCTCGGGGCCATATTCCCAGCGGTGTTGGGGGTTTGCTTCGCCCGGTGCGCCCGTTCACGCAGATATACAGGCATGAGACGTTCTGAGATACCCCCCGGGGTAACGCTCTCTCCTTGCCGGTCCCTTGTGATGTGTTTAGAGGGAAGACTTATAGCATGTGGCGGGAGCTGTAAAACGCTTGCTGAGATTTGAACGTCACGTTCTCATTCGGTACGTGATTTGGAAAAGTGGAAATGGCGGGTATCCGACTAGTTTTGATTCCGAAGTATGAAGAAAGCAGTCACTGGATCAACGCACACGCGCCGGCCCTCATTATTTACTAGCATCCAATGTCCAAATGATTAGTGGACGTTATCGTCTATAATCCCGGCCAACCCGCGGCAAACACCTGAAACAAGGTATCCTGGGCGGCTATTTAGCACTTCCGTATTTCTTCAGCCATACCCCATTAACCTCCCGATAGTCCTCGGGTCCGTACGGGTCATACCAGTCGGCGATGAACCCCTTCTTGTGGTACGGGCTGAGGCCGAGGTCACGCTGCAGCAGATCCAGGTACGGGACGGCGTCAAAGATGAAGCTGGGATACCTGGTCCCGTCCGTGGGATAGCGCCACCTGCCGAAGCGGTTGTGCAGCACTGTCTCGTACTGGAGCCGCCGCAGGGCCTCCTCCCCGCCCTTGAGCGCCGCCGCCGCCGCGGCGGGTTCGGGGTTCTCCAGGAGTCCCGAGAAGTAGGCGCTGATCCACAAGCCCTGAAGGTGCGCCGTGATCATGTTGCTGAAGTTCGAGACGATGCCAACGAAGGCGGTGTCGCGGGGCCGCAGGAAGCGCGGCGACGGGGGCAGAATGAAGCGGTAGAGCATGTAAGGGGTCAAGGGCTTGCAGGGCGTCACCTCGTCGCTGCTGTAAATGCCCTTCTGGTCGGTGAGGGGAACGTAGTTCTTGTTCCAGACGGGCTGGTCTTTAAGCCGCGGAAAGCGTCTGAGAATTTCCTTGTCCGCCCGCTCTACGAGGTCCTGTTGATTCGCGAGGTCCTCGGCCGGCGCGTCGTGCTCTGGTGTGTGCGGGATGCCAAGCTCCCTCTCGATCCCTTCAGGCAGGAACTTAATGGGTGGCACATGTTTCCAGCCCGTATTAACTACAAGGACATCTGATTCAAATTCCGTTCCGTCGGCGAGGTGGACTTTACCCGGACTCAAGTGGTTAATTTCTCCAACATGGACATCGATTCCGTCTCCTTTAACGAGTTCAAGTATATCTTTCTCGTATGTCATGATAGAGAAGCTGGTACCGGTGAACATAGCCTCCGTCCAGGGTTTTAGTTTAGCCGTTTTGGGATGCGAGTCGAACGCATTGAGCGTCAAGACGTCGTTACCAAGGATTTTCCAGAACATGTTGACAATAGCACGGCCAATGGCAGTGCCGTGGAAGAAGTCACGTATGCGCGAGTAGCCATCGGCGTCGCCCCAGATACAAGGACTGAGCCAGGTCAGGAAGCGTGTGTCTGTGTAAGTGTTAGGACGATTACGGTAGGTAGGCTATGTCATACGAACTGGCGAGTTTCTCGATCCACTTCTTCAGCGGCGTCACAAACGGAGGCGAGATCCAAGCGGGGCCATGGCCGGATGCTGTTGTGACATGTCAGTAAAGGGGTGTGATGATTAGAGCTCCAAAGGGTGCACACAGCGAATAACCCAATTTACTTTCACGCCGCGGGTCGCATATGAGTAGACGGCATCCCAGGCGAATTTACTACCGCCAAAGACTGTGATGGACTTTGCTGTCTCCAGGGTGTCGCGGTTCTGTGGAAAGAGCTTGCTGTGGAAGATCCTTCCCCCGAACGATTCCTGACCGGCGAAATGGGGAATGAAAGCGTCCGAGGTCAAGCCGGAAGCGAGGATGAGCCGGCGCGCATAAATCTTGGCCTCGGTTTGGTCGGGCTTCGCGATAGTCAAGGTCCAGCCTCCCTCCTCCGTGTCCTGGTGCTCCGCGACGACCACCTTGGACTCCGGCCGGATCAGGTCTGAAATGCCGAACTTGTCCGCGTAAGCTTTGAGATAGGTGGTGACGACTTCACCAGGGATGTGTTCGCGGGGCTTAACATTGAAGACGGAAGATTCCATAGGGAAATCCGGGTACTCGAAAGTCCCTAAGAGGTTGTTGCTTTTCAAGTCCGGATACAGGCGCTCTTCGGCCCACTATCACACTCATCAGTCCTTATCCCCGTCGCAAGGTCCGAGGCCGAGTCTCAGAGCTGAGTGTTCAGCGATTGATCCCATGCAGTCATCAAGAGTGGAGTGCTACACAGAAGGGAACTAAAGTCTATAGAAATTCCTTACTGTCCCACCTAGTGATCGTTGGCTATCTAACACCGCCAATGAACTTGCCGGTTGGGTGCAGTGATACTGCTTTGCAGCGGCTAAGCCGTACCATCCTTTTGTGATATGATATGCGTCAGTGTGCCGTCTTTTTTGGATATACGAATCCAACCTTCCTGATGAAGGGTCTTCGGAGTTACTTACCGGCACCCACGACGATGCAGTCGAGTTTCTCAATCGTACCGTCAGCATCCATGACAGCGCTTTGACCTTTTTTCTCGCATGCAGTGGGTTCCAGTATCCTAAGCCCTCAGTCGTCGAACGATTTCGTAATGAAGGGGGAGGACATTTCCCTTTCCCATACGAATCTACAGAGGCAGAAGTGAGCGCGAGGCGCGAACGGACGAGGAAGAAGGAAGTGTCACACATCCCGGGGAGGCCCCGATTCAGGTCCAATCCCCTTGTCCCAACCCCAGATGGCGTCTGCCCCATTAGCGGATGAGTCTCATTATTCGTCCCCAGCTATGCCCACCTTGCTAAATCGTTATCGACCTGAGCTAACGCTCTCTGGCGACCCCACCGACGATCATCCATACCCCCGGGAAATCATCCGTGCTCCCGGAAAGTTACCCATACCAAGAAAGTCGTTGCCAAAATAATTGACACACCCCAACCGGGCATAAGGTAATTGGGCTGCGTCATTTATTTTGGCAACGACTTGACAAGTTATCAAGGGTGGTACTTTAGGTCTTAACACGGCTAATTGTCGCCAGCGGATGGACTGTTAGGGTTACCGTATTTTCTCGATAAATTGAGGAAAAGCTAACGAAGAGCTAATGCAAAAGCTCCCAGTTCTTCCCTTGGCGCGGTCTTATTTTTAGGTCATGACGATACGCCGTAAGCTACCTTTAGTTAGACGTTCTTTAAGCGAGTCCGGGTATCTGAGGGGATCAACAATACTTAACCGCTTACGGCCCTAGTGCTTTATTAGCTTTTTCTCAATTTATCGAGACAATACGGGTAGGTTTAACGGCCAGGGTCAGACCTAGAGTTAGGGCTATGCCACTGTGGGGGGGTGGGGTTTGGGGGCCGGCCAGAGAGCGCCAAGCCCTTGCGGAGATAATCGACACACCCAACCCAGCCGTACGGTAGTGGGCTGCGTCAATTATTTTGGCAATGGCATTGAGCGCGTGGTTCGGGTTCGATCAACGAGTCAGCGAGGTAGGCGTAGCTGGGGCGCCATGTGGGTTGCAGATGAATTGCAATTTATAGCATATTGTCACGCGTCCAGCCTTTATATACCGGTCTAGTTTATTTAACCATATATCTGAATATAGGGACTTTTACAACAGAATGGTTACGATAATTAATAACCCGTTAAACTTTTTATATACAAAAGGTCAGGTCGAAATATCAAGACATTATGGTGTTAAGCCATACATTTGTGTAACTGGCGGTGTGAATTTTGCCAAGTTGCCAATTCGATGCGATCTACCTGGGCGCCTTATTTGGTAGGTCCGGCGAGGGGAAAAAGAACAACCGGTCCAGGGGCTCCCTTGCAGGCTAGGGTGACCAACGAGAGGACGGGCTTTTCCAGCTACCCCCTAGCTCCCGTTACCTTATTCCATTTCCCCGGTATATATCAAAGATGAAACAGAAGCTTGCTGAGTACTTTGATGTCTTAACCAGGCATCCTAGTCTGCGTATGTGGTGTTGATAGGGGTCTAGCCTCTAACGAGCCGTAGTAAAGAGCCATACCCAGTTGAAGCACCTGCATAGTCGCCTTCATCCTTTATGCGAACTGAGTCATGGCTTTTACCGTTTCCCCCTCAGGTCGTGGACCAAAAAATCGTCCGGCAATACTCTTACCCCTTAAACCTCAGCAAAATAATATCAACGGATAAGACATTTTATATCTGCCAACTTCGGAATATACATTACTTATAAGGTTAATAAATATACGAATCGATAATATTAATAACTTGTATTTAAGCGTTTGGGTTGATTTTCTGCAACCT
>QJNZ01001311.1:0-18353 GCA_004155055.1 Monosporascus sp. CRB-8-3 | reverse complement strand
CTCTGGTGCCCCCGGTGGCTCTGGTACTGTTAATGGCTTTGGTCCCCATGGTGGCTTTGGTACCTTTGGTAGCTTTGGTGCCCCCGGTAACTTTGGTACCCCCGGTGGCTCTGGTACTGTTAGTAGCTCTGGTACCCTTGGTAACTTTAGTACCCCCGGTGGCTCTGGTACCCCCGGTGGCTCTGGTATTATTAGTGGCTCTGGTACTATTAGTGGCTCTGGTATTATTAATAGCTCTGGTGCCCCCGGTAGCTTTAATACCCCCGGTAGCTCTGGTATTATTAGTGGTTTTAATACTTTTAGTAATTTTAGTACGAAAAATATAAACAACTTTAAATAAGATATAACGGATAATAAAAAAAAACGAAAATATATATTTAGGTATTTTAATAATGACGATAATTATACCGCCAAAATTAACGGGAAATTATTTCGAATAATTAAAAAAATAGGCTTAAATCCCGATAAATATTTAAAGCTATATTTAAATAATTAATATAATTTTCGGGTAATTAAAGTGTAAACGTTCCGGTATATAATCCGAGAGTATAAAAACGAATTACGGGAAAAATAAAATTGGAATTTATAAAAGTTTAATTAAAAAAAATATTTTAAAAGTTTATAAATAATTTTTTATAACTTTAATAAAAAAAATTTAAATAGATTAAAATAAGGTTAAACGAGATTTAAACCTTTTATTAACGAAAAGTTTTATTAAACCGAAATAATTTATTTTTATATTAAAAAACGTTTTTTTATATTTAAAATTAATATTACGCGGAAAAATTAGTTAATAATTAAAATTCCTAAGGAAACGGCGGCGTTACGGAACCGGGGTTTTATATTACCCGTAACTTAATATAAAACGAAACGTAATAAATTCCGGGAATATTTAAAAAAATATTTACCCGAAATTCGTTACGGAAATATTAAGGATTTAAAAAATTTAAATTTTAAAATTTAAGTAAATTATGTAAATAACATAATATTCGAATATTTAGCCGGTTATCGATACGTAATATTTATTACAGATTATCGTATTTTATTACGTTTTCGGAATTTAACGGATAAAGGATATTAATAAGTTAATAATAGGTTTTATAGTCGGACTTAATTTAAAAAAGTTTTCGGAATGTTAATAAAAATATGGATTATAAAAAATTGTCCGTTTCCGTAGGTAGATAAGGCGAAAATATTACGTAAAACTATTAAAAACGTTTTAACGTAAAAAATAATATTCGAATTAACGTTAAATACGTAAATATATTAATTCTTTTTAATTAAGTCGAAAATATTAACTTTTAACCGGGTATCGTCTAAATTAAATATATTTAGGGATAATAATTTAGTTTAACGGCCGGAAGGTTATTATAATAATTATTAAATTACAGCTATTACGTTAAAGTAAAACTTCTTTTTAAACTATTAATAGGTAAGATTTTAAAAAGGTCGAAGCATTAATTTAATTAATATTAATATTTATATTCTAAAGATTTATATTTTTATTTTAAAATATTAATTTTAACTTAATAAATTATTCCGTATATTTCGTATCTTCTAATCGATAGCGGAATTATTTAACATATTTCGAATATCTAAATTTCCGTAATCTTTATAAACATCTTATTTAAAAGTATCTAATTTATTTTCCAGATTTGTTTAAATATTAAAATAACGTTAAATTTTTTTCCAAATACGATACGAAAAACCTTAATATAACTTTATGCCGTTTTTTCCAATTAAGAATTAAAGGCCTATAACCGGTATATAAATATAAAAGTTATATTATTATCCGCATCCGTAATTAGAATAATTATTAATACCAAATATAACGGGTAAAGTTTTCGAAAATAACGAAAAACATTTTCGGTTTTCTTTTTAACGATATAAAAAAATTATGCTTATTTAGCTTTTACACTCTCTAGATAAGCACCTTTTTTTAATGCTTGTTCCCTGTAATAAATCAGTATTTACAAGATAATACAGGCAGCCCCGATTATCTTTAAAAGGCTCTGGAAAATCGCAACCTATAAATTCAACTTTCGAATCGACCCGTTACTAAGTTTAGCCAATATAACGAAATATACGTATTTATCAAGTAAAAACTGGACCTAAATTTATATAATATTTTAAAAAATATCGATAAATATACAGCTTTAAAAAAGTTCTGATAATTTCGGATAAAAAACCGTATCAAATATACTACGCGGAATAAACGATATAAAGCTACAGATATAACAGAAAATAATAACTAAGCTCGAGATTTAAACGGGTAACAAAAAAGTGCTCTCCTTAATTATTCGAACCATATTATATCACCTAACTTTAAGATATTTTTATACTTTCGGGGTTAAACCAATCCGTATTTAACGGAATAAATATATTATTATTACGAAACGCAAAATACGTAACAAAAATTATAAATTTAAATATCTGGCTTACCTATTCGGAATAATATAACCTGATTACATTAAACGGCAGTTAAAATATAGTTACGTAATTCTATATTTTATTAATAAAAGTCTTCCTATTAGCAGCAAATATACCTAAATTCCGTAGGACGTTTATTATATACGCTAAACCTTAGCAATAACGTATAGTCGCTTTAACCCCGGTTCGAGCTAATCCTTAGTAACTAAGTAAGGGCCAGTAAATAGAAAACGTATTAATACTGGGTGGGATCACCCCTATTAGCTGCTAAAAGCTTATAATAATTCCTATTAAAGAACTTAATTAACGTATTATAGGAATTTACAACCAGGTTTCAAATACCTAATATCCCTTTTAAACTTCCGTCTTTTTATTAACGGCTATTTACTATTACGATAAGCATATTAGCAGCAAACCTGCCGTTATACGCCAATTCCTTTTTCCATTTAATAAAAATAAAGTTAATTATTATATATCAGGGTTGCCGGTAAAAAAACGAGAAAAATAAGGAAAAAAAAAAAAATAAACTATTAACGAAACTCCGTAATACCGGGGTATCGTAAAAGATTATCGGGGGATATATGCCGAAACGGAATATCGAAAACTATCGTTTCCGGTATTGCTATTTATACGGTTAAAGTAAATAACGGTTTAAAACAAAAAAAAAACAGGTTAATTTATAACGGGAAAATAATACCTATTACCGGCGCCGGTAAACAGGATACGTTAAGGGTTAAAGAAACGGGATATAACGTATTATACGGGCGTTATTTTATTTTCCCTAACGGTACCGAACCGGGGCCGTTAAAAAAAATTATAATTATAGGTATTATAACGAACATTAAAAGTTAACGTACTACACATATAAGCGAGAGACACATATAAGCGAGCCGCTTTTTAGCACTCCGTAATAACAAATTCAAATAACTTAACAATAATATATCGCATTAATTTAAATTAATCGGATTCGTTTTAACTAGATATATTTACAATTTCTTTACAAATACGCGTATTATGTCCGGGCTTGCCGTAAACGTTACATTTCCGTTCTTTCGTCTTAACCTTTTTACGACGACCCCCCCTAGTTACTATTAACTGCATTTTTTTATCACCTTTTTCTTTTTAAGCCAAAAAAATTTATCCTTTTTATATAGTAAATATTTCTTTTTTTTAAAAACGTTTATTTTTAATCCTGCAACGTTTATTTAAGATATAATTCGTTTCGCGTAATTAAACGTTTTTTTCCCGGAGAAAATCGGTTTTATATAACAACAATATATAACTTTTTGTTACAAAATTAACCGATTTAAATATCCTTATTAACAAATTACCTTAATAATTTTTGATTTTCTTTTATAAATAACATCCTTATTTTGTTATTTTACGGATATTTCTAAAGGTTTTTATAAATAAGGAAATAAAACCGGCGGAAGTTAACGGGGAAATAATTGGCGTAAGTATAATTAAAGAAATTTCGAATTCGGAAAAAACGTTATTAAAATCGAATAAAATAAAGCCAGTTTTCGCAAATTTAAATTTAATATTATCGGACGTTATAGTAACTTGGAACACGTCATAAAAGCCGGCGAAAAAAATTTTTTTGGTAATATAAATATAATAACATCGTATTAAGTTTTCGATATACCGTAAATAAACGCGTTTTAAAACAAAAAAACAAAATATATCAAAAAGTTAAAACCGGTACGAAAAATACGCAAGCATATAAAGCGTAATAATATTATAATTAGCGCAATATTTTTCGAATTCTATTAAATAGTAATTTTCGTAACCGTCGAGGATAAAAAAACGTTTCGAACCTTTTATACGCGTCCGAATATATTTATTAAAATACTGGATTTATTTTAAACCTAATTTATTTATTATCTAGCCATTATTACTTAATACGATTTTTTAATCGGCTGTTAATAATAAATTATCGCAATACCAGAATTTAAAATAATTTTTCCTTATTATAATAACAAATAGCAATATAACCTAATTTTAGGAATTAATAACCTAGATAATTATAACCCATTTTTTATTCCCTTATTACGTTTATCTAGGTTTTCCACGTTTTTCGGCATTAATAATTACTATACCCGTTATTATAAAAAACCTTATTAAAAATCCAGTCTCGTCGAAATTATAAATATCCTTTTTTGCAATACCGTATTTCGTAATTATAACCCGAATAAATTCGAACCACTTACGAAATATTTCTGGATTTTCGGATAAAATCCGTTAATAATCGATTTTCCGATTTAAACGCATTTAAAATTTTTTTTACTATTTAACAAAGTTCGACGCCCAGTTAATTCCGATACGTTTTACGATACGCTAAACTAACAATATATTAGCCATATTTTTAATATATTAAAGCCGGATAAAAAACGCTTACGTATTTAAGTTAAAAATTCGGTCGACAATCGATTTTTCTTCGGTCGGCGTCAATTTCTACAAAAGAAAAATAATATCGGCTCGGGCGTATTTACCGCTAAAACGGTATACTAAAGTAAAATATAAAACTTCATAAATAGAATTAAACTTTTTATAACTAACTTTCGGGTTTCGTTTTTTAGCCTAAATAACTAAATTTATTTTCGCTTTTTTTGTAAGGCGTTTTATAACGTTGGTGTTAAAAAATGGACGATTAAAGATAGATAGTTGGAATGGCGAAAAATGTCTCTTGCTTATATGTGTCTCTCGCTTATATGTATAGTACGTTATATAATTACGGTTATTACGGATATATACGAAAAGAAATTAATAACGTACCGCCTTATAACGGTTATTATATTACCGACAAACAATTTATTATAACGTAATACGATAATAATAGCAGTAAAATCGGAAAACTTCCGTTTTTATTTATTTAGGCCTTATTAATACCGGAAAATAGTAAAATAACCATACTACCGGAAATCGAAAAGTTCCTAAATGTCGCCGGGTTAAAGCATAAATTGCCGATTACCTAAGGGCCACTAAATAACGTCCGAATATATAGCTTTTTAATACCGTATATATCCGGCAATATATTAAATTATCCAAATTATTTTTTTTTATTTTTTACGAACAAATTAAAATTATCGGATAGTTAATTTATTTTTATAATAAATCCCGAAGGCGGGAAAGGGATACTTATACCGGTAAATACGGACCATATTTCGAAAATAGCGGACGTAAAACGGGAGCAAAATACAGCGGTTTCGAGGAAATTTCGAAAAAAAAAATTAAAAATAGAGAATTACGATTTAAAAGCCGAAATAAATAAATTGCGCTATATCGTCTCGTTTTGGGTACCGGAATTACTATTAACCTAATTATTACAGTTAATAAAAATAAAAAATCCATTACTTAATAAAGGCGGTTAAAAAAAAAGTTAATTTACTATTAAAATCGTAACGTATACGGTGCAATATAATCATATTACGTAATAAACCGTATTTAACTTAATTAACGGTAATTGGTTACTTTAATTTAAATATTTCTATAAACAATTTGTTTAAAATAATCCCTGTAAGATATTAGATAATATAGGAATATTATTTTACGGAATAGTAAACATTTCGAATAAAAAGTATTAATAATAAGGGATTATAACGGGAAATTTGGGATTTTTTTTTTATTTTTTCTTAATAATTTATATTCTAAAAGTTAATTTTCGAAATATATTAATTTCCTAAAGGGAAATAATTTTTGCCCCGATGCGGAGAATCAAAATGGCATCGTAAAATAATAAAGTAAGGTTTTTAACTTATTAAATATATTATAGGTTATATTTGTATTTTAATTTTATCAACTTATTAAATATATTACGTTTTATTAATAATATTTAACGAATATAATAAATCGTTTTTACGATTATTTATTTACTAACGTTTACCTTAAATCGGCGTATATATATTTATATATATATATTTAATACGGCGTCCCGGAAATAGGTCAAAATCTTAATACATTTTAATATACGAACGTTTTTTATATTACTAGTTATGTACGAAAATAATAATATTAAGTACCGGGAAAACGATAGTAATCTTAGTAATTAACTTAACGCAAATAAGTAGGTACTTAAATTGAAAATATTTAAAATAATTCGAAATTAATTTATTAATAAGGTTACGGGTTTATTTCCGGAATTAACGTTACTTATATTACTTACTGGAAAAAAGATTTTTCGTTAAAGTTATTATTTATAAAAATAAATAATTTATCGTTTAATTTAAAACGGAGAAATATTACGGAAAGGTAATTTGGGAATAATTAATTAAATAAAGCTTTATAAAACCAACTTTTTTTATACCCGTTTTGATTTACGAGGTAGGATTTTATCGGGTTACCGGGGGGCACCTTTAATATTAAACTGTTTTTACAAAATTGTAACCGAACCGTAATAAAGCTATACTGTATTTTAATACCGTAATAATTATAAATACGTTTATTTTTTATATTAAAGTACCTATATAAAGCTTATAATAAATTCGTATTTAAAATTTTTTATATTTATTATTTCCATTTAAATAAGGTTTTTTATAAATCGATTTGTAACAGGTTAAACAAAAATTTATAATTAGCTATAACCGAAAATTTCGTTTAAAAAAGGCCTTATTTAATATCCCGTTACTACCTTTTCCCCCCGGCCTTTATCGGCTTTAATAACTATACGGGGAAATGGAACATAAATAACTAGAAAAACGATAATACGGTTAAAGTTAAGTACCTTATTTAAAAATCGAAGATAATAAACGTCTTATGCAGATTATAGGTATATATATTTAAATTGATTAAACTTAGTTTATTTCTAAATATATAAGGCCGATTAATTTACGATTATAACTAATTATATTTTACTGGAATAACCGCTTTAAGGAAATATATTAACCTAGTATTTATTTCCGGCTTAATTTTCCGGACGAAATCGTAAATTAAAAAATAACGCTAAAGTTACAGGTTTCGGTAATATAATTAATTAGCTGATTTTATATGGCGTACTTTTATTTTATACGATAAAATAAATGCCGTATTAAGTTTTTTATATTAATTCTGTTAAATATAAAATGGATTTACTTTTTATTTATTTCCGAAACTATAGGTTTAAAACGGAAGTTAAGCGTTTAACGTTTATTATATAGCATATATATCGGTTCGGAAACCTTTTATTTAGCTTAGATATAAGGATGCTAGCGATAAGGATCCGTTTAATTGCTATTATATAAGTAAAAATTGTTATTATAAAGCAAATTCGTAAATTTATATTATAAAAGATAATAACGGTTTAAAGTAATCCGTAAATATATATATATTTGTTTAATATGTATATAAATACGTATAATATTCCAATTTAAAATAAATAAATTTGGAAATTACTTTTTTTTATAAAGCGCCTATTTTTAGTTACTTTATTTGCTATAACGGTATTTACCTGTACCGTTATTTAATCGTTTCCTAGAATATAATTCTCGATAAAGATCCCCGTATATTATTACCTACCGGTTTTTTAATTTTTTTACGGTTTTATTTTATACTTAAAGAACGTAAGTAATTATTTCTTTGTTTTATTGTTACTTTTTTCGAATTATTTTTTGCGTGCATTTTTAATAAAGATCCCCGGGTATTATTGTTTATTAATTTTTTAAAACTTGTTTTTTTATACGGTATTTAATAAGGTTTTATACGTAAAAAATATTAATTGCTCGAGTAATTACTTCTTTATTTTTACGTTACCGGCCTCGGGTTATTTATTACGTTTTTTGTCGTACGGAAAGGTAAAAATCTTATTTTAGCATGTTTTAAGGCGGTATTTTTAATTTACGTTATATTCCTTAAAATATATTATATACGAGAATAATCTGACTTTAACTAATTAAAAACAAAGTATATCGTGGATATTTTACCGTTAAATAATCGGTTCGATATTCGGTTAAATATATATATTAGAACGATAATATTATTTGCTCTTAGGATTTAAATTAGTTTCGGCATTATTACGCTGGTTATTCGATGTATTTATAGGTTTAGCTTCTATTTAGGTTTACTTATCTTTTTTTATGGCGTCTTTTTGTTTCAACTTTGCGCCCTATATATTATATTGCTTATTTTAAAATTAGGCAGGGACGAGCCCTTATTTAATTTGAGTTTTTTTTTATTACATTAAGTTAGATAGATTATGTTTTATCTGTTAATTTTTATTTTTTTAATTATATGTTTTGTGCTTAGGTTATTAGGGAAGATTTTGCTATATTTTTTTCAGCTTTTTTTTTCCGTTCTGTTATTAATTAGGAGTATTTTCCGGTTTAAACGGGAAAAATAGCTGTAAGAATAACTGTAATAATAAATCCCGGATAAAAGGCAGCTGAATTTGTCGAAAGTATATTTTACCTGTTATAACCGTTTCAATTACGATAAAACTATAACTTAACGCGTTAACGAATATTATATAATTTAATTTTAACGTTCGTAATTACGGAATATAATATTTTTCTGTAATTCGTATTATTAGGTTCAAATATAAATTTAATAGTTACGTATTATAAGTTCGTACCCGATTATAAAGCCGTATTTAATCGTTCGGTAAGTGGTTAATTTTAGTCGGAGCTTTATGGAAATTTATTTTTTATTATTTAATTTTTAACTAACTTTTCGCTGTTCGATTTTTAACCGACTTTTACGGAACTTTGTATTTACCTGAAAGGGGCGATTTAATTATGTTTAAAAGTAAATTCCAGAAAATTAAAATTATAATATCGGATAACGAAAAACTTACGGCAATATATAAGGAAACGGTATTGTTTCTTTGTTTATATTTATTTTACCAAGATTAATAGGTTTTAAATAAAGAAAAATCTTTTATTTTTATCCTAAAAATAAGTTGGCGTTTATATATTTGGTATTTTATTACCTTTTAATAATTTATCGGCCGCCTAAGTTTATTACCCCTTTTATTAAGTAACGATAATCTTTTAGACGTCGTAATAAAAAACGTTACAGTAACTTTATACGGAAAGAAAATTTCGTTAAAAATTTTAATTTTTTCCTTTATCCCGTTTTTTTTTTTGTCCGAGGGTTTTATTACTTTAATTATTAACAATATAGCGTTATTAAATAATAATATTAAAAACTTCAAAGGCGTTATTAATTTTGCCGTACGTAAACGGCTTTAAAAGGTAAAAACTGCCGTTTATTACCGATATTAAGGCGTTCCGGTATATTCCTAATACCATACGTTTTTATATTCGTTCCCGTTATTAAATTCGGTTCTTAATTCGTATTTTGTTAAAAAATTACGGAATAAAACTTAAAGTTATTTATATACAAAAACTATCCGTTTATAACGTATTTATTTAAAACTTTATAAAATATTATATATTTTTTTAATAAATAACGTAATCGTAACGAATTCGATATAAATAACTAACAGCAATACAGGGCCGGGTTCGGTATACGAACAGGGAAAAATCGATAAACTCGTACCTATCGGTTATCAAAATGCCGGAAATAACGAAAAAATTACCGTCCGATATAGCTAAACCGTTTTTAACGTATTCGACGGAACCCAGAAAAATACTTAAATACAAAATTATTACTCCCGGCAAAAACACGGTCCATCGGTTTTATTAATAAAACGCGTAATATAAAAAATATTATCCGTTATAAAGAAATAAGCCGAATTTAATGCGTTATATAATTTATTTTTATTTTGTTTCCTTTTTTAAATAATAACGGTTTCGTAAAACCTGGTTTTATTCTTAAGAACCGGAATTTATAGATTTTTACGGCCGAAAACGTTATTTGTTATTAATTACGAATAAATCCGGTAATTAAATAGCGGATATCTGTATAATCGTAAAAAAACTTATAGTCGGGGATAAATTTATAATAAGATACGGTATTATAATTAAAAAGCTTATCCCTTATAAAAATATACCTACGATCGTCGATAATACGAAAAACCTTACAAGGGGTATCGGCGGCCTAATTAAAAAAATAAACGTTTTACGTTTATATTCGATTCGATCGAATCGTTTAAGCCTTAAAAAAGTTTACCGGCAAACGTATCTATATAATTAAGGATAAAAGGAAGGTATTACCTTAAATAGCAACCGGCTAAGTAAAAATGTACGGAAAAAAATTATAGTTCCTTAATTTAAATAAAAATACGAAGGTAATTAAGTGTAATTATAAAATAACCAGGATAACCTAGATTAGGCATAATAAGTTATTTTTAAACAGTATTTCGCAAATAAACGCTATTAAGGTTTTAAAGGGGAAAATAAAAGGTTCGGCTTGGGGAAACGGAGTTACTTTTGATAATAATATATAGAACTTAATCTTAAATACGAATAATACCGTGGTTACGGACGGGATATCAAGCCTTATCAGGTACTCCGGTTACTTTACGCTTCCGTTTTGCAAATATTACGTTTTCGTATTAAAACGAAAGATTTCCGAGCAGATAAAAACGTAACCTTTTTTAAAAACTTAGTAGCTTATTAGTAAAAATCTAGTTTTTGTATATTATAAATATTCCCCCCCGAATAATTAGGAAAATAACAGATATAGTTATTTATGTTACTTATATTACGAACTACCAGTAAAGCTATATTTTTTACCTTTTACGTTATAATACGGTAAATATTTTAGATAACGGTAAATAACGAAATTAAAATTTATTATTTAATTTCTTTAGTAATTTCCTGTATTAATACATTTAAACTAATTCGATCCGCGTTATTTATTCCGTATTCCTTTATATACTTCTAAACCGAAAATTTATATTACCTTTATTTTCCTCGGTTTTCTACGTTTCTTAGTATAAATTTGCTTATCGTCCTTATTTATTTTATCGCGAATTAATTAAGAACTTATCCGGGCATTTTTTTTTGGTTTACTTTTTTTTTTAAAACCAGAATTTAAATCAGGTTTTAAAATCGTCCGAGGTAATACCAGTTTAAAGGCATCTATTAGGCGTTAACTGCTAGTCGAAACGTTTTATATATCGCTAGCAGACGGGTCCGGGTTAATATTAATTAAGTTAACTGTTTCGAAAACTTTAATCTCGAGGAATTCGTTTATATATACGGTTTCGATATTTACGTAATAATTCGAAATCGTAAAAATAAATATAACAAAATGGTAATAATTATTTCGGAAATAAATATTAATTTAAACGTATAGCTAAAAATAGACCTTATTTCCGAAATATTTAGAAATACAAAACGATATCCGGCATATAAAATAATTATTAAAGTTGATTAATATTGTTTTAAGATTTTTTCTAAATTCCGTAAATAGGACTTATAATTTAATAATGCCGTTAGTAAAGGTAAAAGTATTAAAGGTATTAAAATAACTTCCAAAATATTTTAAAATTATATATAAACGATTAAAAGGCTTTTGGTATTAATCTTTAGTTTTGTATATTATTAATACTATCGTATAAAATATCGTATATATATTAATTTAAATAACCCGTAACTTTACGTTAGAAAATGGTTAAATATATCGTAACTAAGCTATATATAAGTTATAATACCGGATTCTTATTTATAAAACTGGTTAACGAATTCTAATAAACTGGATTCGAATGTAAATAATTTTGTTAATAATTAACGAATTTAAAAGCCCCGCTAAGTGCGCGTTTAACTTTAAAAATAATAAACCTAGGTAACGTCTTTAAAAACCAAAATTTCAAAACGTATTACCTAATTTAACTTGGGGGTACGGGGAATTTTTATAAAAAAAAATATCTTAAATAAAGGGGTTAAAGGTTACCGATTTAAATAAAGCCCGTAATAAAGAATCTACGTAAGTTTTCTCCCTAATAACATATGTTAACTAATATTTAATAAAAGCAAACGGAATAAATCGAGAAATTAATATCTAGTTATAAAAAAAATATTTTCTAAATCGTTATATTCCTAATAAACTAAATAAAGTCAAGTTTACCCCGGGTGCTGGTTTTATATAAACTTAATGTAAGTAAATAGCAATTTTACAGCCTTTTTTCCATACGTAACATTTTTGCTTATAAACTAAGCAGCTATACCGTTATACGTGCTATAAAACAGCCTTTACGGAATACGTAAACTTAACTTTTAATTAAAAATAAAATAAAGTACCTTTATAAAAAACTTACCGTATCCCTTTTACCTTATTAACTGCAAAATTACTTCGCCGTATATTTTGCAGTTATCATCAAGACCGCATAAAGCTAGGACTTTTTATATTCCAAACAGGTCCCTATAATTTTTATTTTTATATATAGCTTTTTTCCGAAGGTTGTTATAATTAAAAAATATAACCTTTCGAACTGTTTAATTTTTACCGTTAGCAATACGTAATATAACATTTATATATTTACAGCAATTACATATTTGCTGTTAGTTTTTATTACGAAAATATTTACGAAAATATAAATTTGCTTATATCGTAAGGTATAATCGTATATTCCTATTCCTCTTTAATTACTTAATATCGAAATTGGGGTTAACCGTAATATACAAATTATTCTTAAATTTTATTTAATATTATTTCTAGAATTTATTAATTTTAAAAATAAATAATTATATTTTTAGTTAAAAAAACGTACGTTTACGTTATTTTATACACCTTTATACAGACTTTAAATAAATAATATAACGTTAAATAATATTATATTTATCTTTACGTTATTTAATACGGCTATAAACGCACACTTAATTACGTCTATATCATTAACCTTATTTTCCTTTCAACTAAATTCGTAAACGTAATATAACCCGGGATATTAAATTTACGTTCAACTCAGAAATCCTTTTGTTATAACTTACGCTCCCGTTCGTAATAAATAACGCCTTATCTGTCGAAAAAGCGAAAAACCTCTTTTAATATACAAAAAATCGATTTTAAACTTTTTTTTCTTTAATATCCGGAACAAAATAACGTATATAATCCCATTATTAATTAAAAGCCTTAATTACGTATATATCCGGCCAGGTCCGATAATAAATACCGGATATAATTACCGTAATAAAACAAACTTCGCGTTCCGAAAAAAATATTGGATAATAATAAAAAATATAAAAAAGGCGTACTCCCTTATTACGGGCTTACCCCGTAAATATTTCCCCGTATAACGTTAAAAAAATATTTTTCGTTTATTACAGAAGTAATATTAACCAAAAACAAAAAAGTACCTCCGGTTATTATTATTTCCGTACGTTTTAAAGTTTCGAAATCAATTATAAAAAAACCGGTTATTAAAAGTAATAAATTTAACAAAAGTTAAGGTTTTTACTTTTATACGCAAACTAATAAATTAATTCGAATAAGTATAAATCCGGAATAAGCGTAAAGAAAATACGATATCGGAAACGCAAACAGCAGAAAATATCCCGTTTTTATACGGGCTAACTATTACGTAAATATATTTAAAAAGCGCCGAATAAATTATTACGGTATTACTTTAAATACGTAATCAAGTTTATTTTAAACGTTAATATAAAGGATAATCGATATTACCCTTTTAAGCATAAACTTTTAACAAAAAGGTTTATCGTAAATTACTAACGTAATAAACTGTTTTATTCTATAAACCCGTTAATTATATAATAACACTTTAGCCGTCCGGTAACTTAAATAAAATATTAAAAAGGCGTTTATTACGGCGGATCTCAGAAATCCGGCAATTTTCGTAAAACGTTACGGGGAACTTATAACGGCTCTAATTTAACTATATAAATTAATTCGATCTTTTAAGCCGTTAAAGCCCTTATTACGCTATTTTGAACATAATTACTTAATTACTCGAACCTTATTAACCTTAATAACTATAATCCGTACCTTATTTTTTCCATTATTTGCGTTAATTACAAATATCGGATAATATAAATAAACGCCGGTCGTTTTACAGAACGTAAAGCCGCCTGGATAAAAATATAAATATAAATCTACCGATAAGCTAAAAATTAGTTAACTACCAAATCCACCTTTAAATCAAAACGAATAAAAATATTAAATATTTCATATTTTAATAACAAATAAGGTACAGTTCTATATATGCCGGTAAGTCTTATAGATTAAAGCCAGATAACTTTATTTTCTAACCGGAGTAATTAATATAAAAATAAGGTCTTAATATTATTAAAATTAGGCCGGTATTAAACGTCCATTAAGGAACCGGAAATTAACATTTTTAACACAGCCCGCTTAAGCAAATAAAAAATTGCCAAAATACGGAAACTTACGAGAAATCGTAATAGGTTTCGTACCGATCTAAAAGAAACGTAATAATATATAAAGCCAATTACCTTAATAAGGCGGAACTCCTTATCCCCCGGCGTTAACGATAATTATACGAAATATTAAAACGTATAAACGGACTGCAAACTTATTTAACTTATAACAATTCCAGGGTTTACTATATAACCGTTTATAAAGGTTATAAAAAATTATCAACTATCCTTTAAATATCTTTCCAATATCCGGCCTTTTTTGCAAACCATATTTTTAAAGTTATATTTATATTAAACCCTATAAACTTTTTTTGTAACTTATTAAAGCTTTTTTAAATATTCCTAAAAGTTAAATAAAAAGTCGACATAACGGTCGGAATCGAAATCGGATAAAAAATCCAGTAAAAAATCGGGAAAAAAGTTAAGCAGTTAAAAAAAATGTTAAATAAAAAATCGGAATACGAACCGGGTAAAAAGTCGAATATAAGCCAGTTAACCGATAACCAATATATCAACCTTTATTATATTATTTATCGGCCGCATTTCGGAAATTTTTACTATTGGTTTTTTGTAACTTATAATTAGGGAATATAAAAATAATACGTTTTCGAAATTATTTAAAACGTACAAAATAAGCCTTTTAAACCCGAAAAACGTTTAACAAATCCGGTAAATTTAATTAAATACTTCCGGCCTATATTATTTTTGGGCTAAATATATTTAACGTAATGGAATATATTTGTTTAATAAATTAAAGCGATTTTAATTCCGGGGGAAAACTTATTTTAAAATTGCCAGGATTATATTTTGGATATTTGGTAAAATATATACAACCGAATAATAATAGACGAAAATATATAAAACGAAAAAAGAAATTAGATATTGCCTTATTATAAGCAAAATTTCGGTAAGTAATATAAATTTAAAAAAAAAAATATCGAAAAAGATAAAAAGGATTAAAAAGGCGAAAAAGGCCAGTATCTATTAAATAAATATATTTAAAATTCAAGTAAGTAAAAAGGCGGTATAGAAGATAATATAATTCGCCCTTTATTTATAATCGGCAATTATTAAAAAATTTCGGATTATAAAAAAGGTAAAAAAAAAGTTTTTTTTAATTATTAATTATATTTAAGTCTTATAATTTATTTATTAATTATTAGATCGGATACCGTTTTAATAATATAGATTTTGGTAAATATTAGTATTAATTAAATTGGTTTCCGGGTATAAAGTTATTTGTTATTTTTATATATTCCCAGTATTCGGGATAAAAACCGTTTAATTTTTAATTTATGATATTAATTATAATTTATTTTTTATTTTTGCGTATATTTATTATAATATTTACCGGGCGAAGATTATTATAAGTAAAAACGTATTTAGTAAGAGAGGTTAATATGAAATTACGCAAAAAAAAGGTATATAATAACGAAACTATTTTGAACCCGGCAAAAATAAAATTTTTAAACTGCCGTACGGTCATAATTAGTTTAAAATTAATCCGGGCTATTCGTTTTACGTTTATACAACCGTTTCCTTCGAAGTTGCCGAATGTGGCGTTGTTTAGGAAAGGAACAAACTTTAATGTAAAAAAAAGTATATCGAATTAATAACTAATAAAACGTTTCCCGGTATCGTTTAATTAAGGTTATATATTTTCTAAATTAACGCCCGGAATAAAAACCGTAAAAAATAAACAGAATACGTTAAAACGTAAAAGACCGTACGGTTACGGTATAGGGAAGCTAAGTAGGTATTTTTGTAAATATGATAAGGACCGGTGTTCGGTAATAGCGGATTTTTCGTTATTCGTTACCTTAATAATAATTATTTCGTTAATTTAAAAGATTATAATTTAAGGATTTTGGTAAAGAATTTTGCTTTTAATTAATAAATCGAAAAAACCCGCCGAAAAATCTTTGTAATATTTAATAAACGCTTTTAATTTAATTAATAACTCGAACAAAATAATACGTAAAACAGTTATATCGAGACGAAAACGGATATCGTTTTTTGGAAACCAAGATTTAAATTTCGGGATTTCGATTAAATATCCGGAAACGGCTAATTTAAATTAGTAAATAATTAATCGGTATATTTTGTTTTAAAAATACCTAGTTTTTTAAATAATTGTAATTTTTCCGAGTATATAAATATTAAAAGGTTAATTATATCCGTTTCCGGATTTTTTTTTAACGTATTTATAAAAGCGTACAGCTTTTTTTTATTAAATTTTACTATTGGGGTATTACGATTCGCCTTAAGAATGCAATTTTTAAAAGGCCAACTGGCTTTGTTTTTTTTATTATTTATTTAATTACTATTTTTTAAAGGTTATATAAATATAAAAAATACCGTAGGCGTTAACGGCAGCTATAATATCGCAATTCGACAGTCTTTGTATTATTACATATACCCTTAGAAGATTATAATTACAGTTACGGTTTAAATTAATTTTGTTTAGTTTAAACGTATTAATAATTTTGTACGTATTATGTTTTTAGGTGCAAAAAGGTTATATAATAAGCGGTAATAAATTTCGCGTTAACCGTATATTAAAAAGGTTTATTTTAAGTTCGGTATATGGGAAAAACGCCGGTTAGGATAAAGCAATGTAGTTATTAGGAAAAACGTAAGCGAATTAAAAGCTTAAACGTTAAAATAGGGTTATAATTACTGAAAAGGTATAACTAAGTCGGTTATTTACAATAATAAGGTAGATAACAAGTATTTTTAAGGGAAAAAAGTTATTTTAATATTAAAAGGGGTACCGGAACTTAGGCTTTAACTTATACTTAACATTTTTATTATTTTTCCAAAAAAACCTTTATTAACGCGTTATATCTTATTCGTTATATACCTTTGCGTTTTACCTACCGTATAGCGTAATTAACGGTTTATATATTACCGATATTAAAATATAAAACTAACTTTATATTTAAGGTAAATAACGTAAAAGTAATTTTAATTAAATAATATATTATTAATTGTTTATTATATTATACGGGTTCCCCTTAAAGAATAACCGATATTTGTTCGAAATACGAATTTTTGCTTTATTATATTTTAACATAATTTATTTATAAACGTTTCGTTTTATTCCGAATAGTAATAGTTAGAATTAAGAAAACGTATAACGGGGCAGCATTCCGTATAATATGCAAATAATTTAGTATTAAAATAAATATAATTAGGATACGGTTTTATGTTCCCGTTTGTTCTGGTAATATCGATTAATTTTTATATAAGACCTTAATATTTTAATATTTAAATAAATAAGGGTTTTTAAACTTAGCGGTAAAGGCTTAATTTACTTTTATCGTTACCGTTTAAAATATACGGAAATAAAGTTAATTACGTTTTGCAGTAATATAATAATAATTATCGGGTTAACGTTACCCGGAACTGGTATAATAAAAAAAGTAATTTAAAGACGTTAATTATTTTTAGATTTTTTAGTAACGTCGTTAATATATTTAATAGCCGATATTTATAAGGATAATATTTTATTTAAGCCATTTTCCTTTAACGAAGGTTAGCTTTTTAAGACCGTTTAATAGTCTATTAGCAAGGGCTTTATCGATCAAAATATCATAGTTTTTGCTAAGTTTTTATAGCCGTTTTTCGGTAAAATCTTTCTTTTAAAGTTTTAAGGACGGAGATTTTAAGCAAAGCTTTTTGTTTTTTTTTTTTTTTTTTTTACGGGTT